>JANHFX010028766.1:0-63817 GCA_027560015.1 Chloroceryle amazona
GTTAGCAGCCCGTGAGCAATGACATAGAGAGTATAGAATACACAGTTTTGCTTCTAACCACATAACGATAACTGGTCTCGGCCCCTCTATGACAGTAAGCCTTTACCAAGCTTCCATATATTGATATGATGACTTTCATATGGCAAAACTGCCCAATTTTCATCTGAAATTAAAAAAAGAAAAGCAGATTTCAAAAGGTGAAATCTATTGCATTAACAGAATAATATTTTGCCAGTCTCAAATTAGATATGCCCTATCTAAAGATTTGATCTTCCCTGGCTGAAGATGCCAAATCTTCTCAAAAATTTAATAAGACAGGGAAACATTTCAAATTTCAAATGTTGAAGCGTATAGATGACAGAATTAATCATATCTTTTAATTTATTGCAGCAATTAGCTATTTTGCCACAACAGATGAATCCAAATGAGATATTTGGCTGGAAACCTTTGGTTTTCGTTTAGTACTGATAAAGCTTTCATTGCACTGCAGTGTTAAACCACCATTCAGTATACTGGCACACGTTTTCAAGAAAGATAATCCTACACATTTATTTTATCAATGATTTCCTACAATAGAATTAGGAATTATACAAACTGCATCAGAAATTTGTAAGTGACCCACACCTCAACTTTGCAAAAGTAACTGCCTCCTTATTTTCTCCCAATTTCCAAATGCACAAGCAGCAACACTTTTCAACCAGCTGGCAGAAGCAAACTGGAAACTGGACATAATGGAAATAAAGGTATTTATATGATGAATAACATGGACTTCCAGATGCTGGAAAGAGTGTACTTCAATAGCAGTCACTTGCACAGACTTCAAACAATGACTGCTAGGCCAAACAAGCAGGCAGCTGCTAAACAGCTCCTTCCCTCCCCTCAACAGTTTTTTTTTTCCTTTTTTAGATGGATATATGTATATACACCTGGAAACAACTCTTCTGTTTTTATTCACAACAATTGTGACACCTGATGAGAAACAATTTATTTCTACGGTCACAGTTTTTCATGTTGCAAAGACATTAACTTTTGAAGATCTAGGTAGATACGTACCCTTTCCCCCAGAGGTAAGACTTGTCCCAGATACAATTATGCTGGATATCAATGATGTATCTAAAAGAAGATATAAGCATGTTATTTTTGCATTAGTTAGCATACTAAAATGGCACAGATAAAGTTCTTCCCTGTAATGTTTCTGGGGTTACTGTGCTATTTCACACTCAGAATAAAGTAGGCTCAGTGGAAAAAAAAAAAAAAAGAAAAAAGAAAAAAAAAAAGAATAGTTTTCATTTGGGGTTCATGTAAAATCAGATCAATATTCAGGAGCTAAAAAAGCACTGGGGTCTATGAGATGGACCTACAGGGCAGATGCTGAAATACCTAGATTTTATTCTTGGCTCTGCTGTTCCCTACTCAGCTGCTTAACTTCAGACAAGTTACTTCACAACTTGTGACATTACCCATCTGTCTTGGCTGTTTTACAGATATTCTAAAGGGCTGAGATTCTTAGTTGCTAGAAAGAAAAATCACCTTTGCCATCCATGCACCCAGGACAGTGCTGTAACTCTTGGGTGAGGGAAGTTTAGCCAGATTTCTACTGTTTCTATCTCCTCTTCTAGCTATAAAGTAGCTCACTGCTCCAGGTAATAGCTTCAGAGACAGGGCTTCAAAGACATTAACTTTCTTCATTAGGGAACCTACACACCATAACCTCTGTGCTCTATATCAGCTTGTTGAGATCAGGTGTCTTACCACTAAATGTTGCAAAAGATAAACTGCAGCATCCTTAAAGAAGTGCCCAAAATGTCTCCTTCAGTTATATCGTAAGTAGTGCACTCTACTTCTGGTGCCTCTCTCCTGGCAACTGAGAGTGGTTTACAGTCTTGGCATTGTATTGATTCAATGATTTTTTTTCCCCTTTTCAAAGCTTAATTGGCTGTGAATTTTTGGATCAAGCCACTTATTAGGTCTGTCAAAAGATCTGTAAGTCACACCTAGAAGTTGTTTTATGGTTGCTGTCACCTGTTGCTGTGCAGACTGCTATAGGCACACTCCAACGAATAGGCCTGATGCACAGACACCAGATAGCTGCAGTAAACTGTTTGTTCTTCTCCTGAAAACATTGTCTGGATATTCAGCTGAAGATCACTATCTTAAAGCACAGTAACTCAATAATAATACAATGGCTCCATCTGAGCTTTATAGTTTATTAGCTACATGCATATTCTGTGTAAAGACTTTTAAAAAACACATTATTTACCTAATAGGCTATAATGACTCCTTCAGCAACTTTATAGCAGACTATATAATTTCTTCTAACTTCATGGATCATTGACATGATAAATGTACTCTCCTTTCATTCTCCTGCAGGCACATAACTTCCATTATCATTAATGAGACTTACAAACACATACTGAGAAGAGAACATATCCCTTATTGGTATTTGTAACCCAAAGCACCACATTTGAATTAACCTCTCTGCTATGAAGCAACCAAGGACAGATACTAACAATCAGATTGTTCCATGATATCCGCTATCCAGTGTGTATTTAGTTTGTTATTTATTATCACCATCATACTTGAAAAAATGAATAGCGAAAGAATCATTAGAACATAGGACAATTAATGTCTAACTCCATGCCTAGATCTAAATTGCTGTGCGGCTTTCAACAAGTTGAAACCTCTTTATTATTTGTATAACAAGGATAGTGCTACTTACCACGTGTCCCTCAAAGGGTCCTTCTGATGCTTAATTAATATATGCTTGCAAACCTTTATTAGATCATTAAACAGAAGACAATGCCTATGTGGTAAAAGAGCTCTGAATGCCCCTTATAGGCATTTTCATAACATAAATACAAAGAAATGATGATTAAACATTGCTGCCCACAATAACAATTTTAATAGCATAAACAGAAAGTGAGTACTTGAAGAGGTTTACCATTTATATAATAGAAATAAATGTAGGGTAGTAAGTAATGGTTTACCTTTGACATAGAAAAGGTTAAATGGTTTTGTTAATGAAGTAATAGAATTTTCAATGCATTAATTGATTAGATTAAATGGAAGAATAGATAATGGAGCTCTTTTAACACTTCATGTCCTCTAAACATAAATTTGAAGCTAGGCGTGGTTGACAAAAAAATAATAATAATTAAAAAAAAAGGTAATTTGAGTTTTTGTCTTGGAGCTGTTTTCTCAAATTAGTAACTATTTTTTTTTTTTCCTACAAGACCGAAGAGTCTGTTAGAACCATAATTACCTTGTAGAGATGTTATTTTATTAGGATGATGATTCGGTTCTTTCAATAAAATATGTATATCTTACTTGTGGCTTATTTCTGATGTGCAGTTTTACCTTCAAAATGTAAAAGAGAAGTTGATTTGCTTATGGAAATTATGACAGATTCATAGAATGGTTTGGGGTGGAAGGGACCTTTAAAGGTCATCTAGTCCAACCCCCCTGCAGTGAGCAGGGACATTTTCAACTAGACCAAATTTCTCAGAGCCCCTTCTAACCCAACCCTGAATGTTCCTAGGGATGGGGCACCTACCATGTCTCTGGGCAACCTGTGCCAGTGTTTCACCATCCTCATGGTAAAGATTCCTCCTTATATCTAGACCAAATCTATTCATTTTCAATTTTAAACCATTACCCTTGTCCTTACACAACAGGCCCTGCTAAAAAGATTGTCCCCATCTTTCCTATAGACCCCCTTCAAGTATTGAAAGGCCGCAACAAGGTATCCCTGGAGTCTTCTCTTTTCTAGACCAAAGAACACCAACTCTCTCAGCCTTTCTCCATAGGAGAGGGGCTCCAGCCCTCTGATCAGTTTTGTGTCCCTCCTCTGGACCTGCTCCAATGAGTCCATGTCCTTCCTGTGCTTCCTGTACACAGTGCTCAAGGTGAGGTATTAGAAGGGCAGAATCACATCCCTTGACCTGTTGGCCACACTACTTTTGCTGTAGACCAAGAGAGAGTTGGCCCACTGGGCTGCAAGCACACACATAAAAAAAAAATCAGATTTCTAATTTGTCAGATCTAGAAGTTACTGCCCTTCTCCTTTGATGTGTAAATCAAACACACAAATTCTCTCTTGTTACATTCCAAACCAGAAAGTGTCATTTTTTTTTTTTTCAGTAAGAGGAGTCAAAAAATGTAATGAGCCAAAAATAGTAAGTGAAACTTTCAATATTGCCTCAGTTCTCTGTGATATATGTTAAAGCTGAAACACAGTCTATTCTCTCACTGTTCTATAAGCAATGCACTTCTTGAATTGGTCTAATAACACTGCAATAGTCAGTTGTTGTATTAAACAGATCATCAAGTTATAGCAGGACTCTAGAGCCAGAGCTGTGTACCAGGATTCCCCACAAACTACCAATGGCAAGAAAAAAATTAAAACATTGCCTGTTTTTTTCTAATCATATCAGGAAAAGGATGTAATAAAAAAGTGACTTACCACGTAAGAAAAATTAGTCCAGGTTGCTTTTTCTGACAGGTAAGTACACATGGTAAGCTTGGGAAGTCAGGCAATTAGAAGACATACAGAATGATATCACCCACTTGACCTCATGCTAGTCTCAGAACCAGATATAACTTCTCAAATATGTTTCAAAATTTCCATGTGAATCCAGGAACTGCAAATATATTTGCAATGAACTCTTAGAATAAATAAATTCATTAAAGAAAATAGATTTCACAGACAATTACTGAGGACCAAATGTATCACCAGTATAATAACATGGCAATGTACACCAAGGATGTTAATTGCCAAAGAATACACCTAAGTCAATCAGAAGAGGTGGCACTTTAATGTTAATACAAGCTTTGGATAGAAAGAAAAAGCTCCCAGTAGGGAAAGCACAGCTAATGTAAATTCATGCACCTCCTCAAACAGCAGTCCTAACCAGCTTCTGGTATAGAGTATACATAAAATACTAGTCTTCATTTCCCCTCCCCTTCTTACCTCCAGTTCATGCACAGATGGGAAGTGTCTATAGACTTACCTGAAGAGATCTGGCATTTTTTAAAGATCTTAGAAGTTAAAATGTTAGTTTCACCATCAAGGAAACAGCATTCAACGCATTCAGTTTACACTCCTGTTTCTGGTGAGCCTTTGATAAGGTAGCTATTAAAATTACATTGGTCTAAAAGTGATATTGCTAGGCATGTGTAAGATTCAAATGAATTGTTATTTAATTGGTTGAGACAGCCTGACGCCCAAGCTATTTTACTGAAAGATAAAATATTACCACTCAGATTCACCTCCCAAGAAAGGAACATGACTAATATAAAAGCTTTTCAGCCCTGCATTGAAGTGTAAGTGACACAGAATAATCCAGAATCATTGTGTATCTATGGACAGGCTGTAAAATTTGCTCATTTCTAATGAAATACTCGTCAAATGAACATCCATCTTATATCCAAAAAAAAAAACAACAAAAAAACCAAAACCAAAAACCACCAAACCCCAGAGTGGCTGATACTGGGGGAATGAGTAGAAACATAGATAGATTTACACAGAATCACAGAATGGTAGGGGTTAGAAGGGACCTCAAAGATCATCTAGTCCAACCCCCCTGCCAGAGCAGGATCACCTAGAGTAGCTCACACAGAAAGAAGTCTAGGTGGCTTTTGAAAGTCTCCAGGGATGGAGATTCCACATGTCTGGGCAGCCTGTTCCAGGGCTCAGTTACCCTCACAGTGCAGCAGTATTTCCTTATGTTGAGGATGAACCTCCTGTTTTCCACTTTATGGCCATTGCCCCTAGTCCTGTCACTGGACACCACTGAGAAGAGCCTGGCCCCATCTTTGTGACACGCACCCTTTAGATATTTATAAGCATTGATAAGAGCCCTCCTCAGTCTCCTCTTCTCCACACTGTTAAACAGACACAGCTCTCTCAGCCTTCCCTCATATGGTAGGTGCTCCAGGCCCTTAATCATCTTAGTGGCCCTGTGCTGGACCATCTGCAGTAGTTCCTTATTCTGCTTGACTAATTTCCTTGATTAATGGGAGAAGTTACATTGCCTCCCTTGTTCCTCAAGCACAGATACACTGTATAATGCCTAGTTTTCCATGACAGTATGTTTGTGGCATTTATGATCTTAGTTTTGTATATGCATGTACCAAACATGGATTAAACAACATTTAAATTTTACTTCTGTGCTCTGATTACACTTAAGCATACAGAAGTCTTCCATTTTCACTCTCCAGAAATTTTTCAAGCTTTTCTTTTCCTAATAATAAACAAGATTAGTTCTAGATGTCTCTGACATTTTATGTAGGAAGAAAATGGAACATCTTTATTACCTCCTCAGGGATGTTGCCTTCTTCACATATGATCTTCTACCTCCCATTATCTTTAATGAAATTTTCTTGTGACAATCCACATAAGAACAAGTATATATATAACCCTTTGTTCAAAGGCCACCAGCTTGAAGAATTATTCTGAAGGGTTTTTAGTACATAAGGATATACAGTATCATATCCTTCAGACCTAAACATATGTGTTTTGACATCTTCTTTTCACATGTGTTAAAAACTCCTGAGGAGATACAGGATCAAACTGAAAGTGAAAAAGAAAGGTAATGTTTTGGTTTTTTAAAAAAGACTAGTTCAAAAAGATGCCAGAAATGAAATGGCAAAAAAGATGTTAATCTACTCCTCTTCAGCACTATAGTATTGCTCACTGCATCTTTCTCTATAAAGAGTCACAAGAAAATCAATGGGATACATCAAAACACTAACATGGAAACTGGTAGAAATTGGCCATAGTTCCTCATAATTATTATTAATACTAGTGATAATAATGACTCATTTTTATCCAGAATCTTATATCCAAGGACTCTAAGCATTAATACATTAATTCTCACAGCCCATCACTGAAGCTGGCATCAGTATCCTCATTTTATACAGGAAAGCTGTTGTCCCCTTGAGCTACCTAAAAAGGACACCTGAGTATTGAAATGTCCCACAGGAAATCACTTATATGCTTTTCCACTAATTAATCTACTTAAGGCAGGACTGCATCTACAGAATTGCTTCTAACTTCAGCAAAATGGTAAGACTTGTAGAGATTTGCCTGACAATAAAATTGAAGGCGGCTTTTCTTTATGTGGGATAATGAGCTTACAAAGGACACTGTGCCACCGTGTAAGGGAGCTATTGTGGCATTAATTAGGCACAAGAGAACAAAATAAGTTCTCATCTAAAACTGTAGGGATTTCTTCTTTATAATACATGATTACAAACCACTGAGGGAATGACAACTTTTTTTTTTTTCATTCTATGTAAATTGGCTAAATATATGATTTTTTTGTAATAACATCATTACAGAAAAACTGAACACTGATATGTTAAATGCAGTCTTACCAGATTTGCCTACGAGAAACAGCTAATTGCTATCTAATATACAATGGCATGACAGGGAGAACTCTACTATAGCTAAAAAAAGCCTCACATATATAAGTCTCTCTCTATATATGTCTATATATAAAAAGTCTATACCCTTTTTTCCTAGACCAAAATAATTTATAAACACTTCCTTTTCTTCTTTTTAACAAGAAACAGAAATTTCACAACTGCAAAACTCTGTAGCAAGCTAGAAAAAGAAAAAAAAAAAATTGTCTAAACTGAATTTGGCTTTGTCTGTTAACAAAAATCCAGATTTAATGGTTTGGGTTTTTTTAAAAAAAATTCTAAAGATAGAGCTTCTTAAAACAGAGGTTTTGTCACCTCTGGGTAAATACTAGTGATATTTCCCAAATTGTTTACATAACTTATACCCACATTTCATAGATATGCATGTAAATCTATTCCTAGTTGCTATAAAGACCAACAGAAATTTGAGAATATATTCTGTATGCACACACGAGTTCTGAAAATATTTCTAATCTCTGTACTTTACCATAAAGCACTTCTCAATATTTCAATAGTTTAAAAATCCTTAAGCTTCTGAAGTTTTTTAATTAGAAAAAAAAAGTGCATTCTTATAACTGCTAGATAAACTGTGAATTGATATTCCTGAAAACGCTTCCAGCATGTTTAAAGTTAGGTTTGTTCTTAAAACCAGATTATGTCAGCAGCATTGTAGCATTTTTATGAAATTTAAGAATTTTTTTCTTAATGATTTTCTGGACTGAGGTCAAAATCAAAGTTCCTTAAATAGTACTAATAATTATTATTTTTTAATATAACTTCAATTGCTATTCTGCAATATTCCCTTACAGCCAGCTATTTCCATGACTGTACCTGCTATAAAACTTTACCTGAAGCATTACTTAGAATGCACATAAAGAATTTCGAACACTGTCACTGTAAATCGCTGGTTTTAAGACTAGAATTGTGTTCACACCGAAACAAAATAAAAACCATAGTCACAAACTGAATAAATTTCTACGAAAGCAAAAGCACCAAGGAACAGAGAAAAGAAGCATGTCATCATGGCTTGATAAGCCCAAACAGCAGGTGTTTATTGTTGGGATGGGAAGAGAACTTACAGATCAGTTGAAGCAATTTTGCACAACGATAAGTGCTTATTCCTCTAAATTCATAGTACAGTTCCACTGCTGAAAACTTCAGTGTTTAGATACACACCAAAACTATATTTCTGAAGTAGTGCACCTGCTATTACTGTTTGGGGAGCGTTTTAGGAAAGATTTTTTTACATGCAAACTAAGCAATAATAAATATAAACATTGGTAGCAGTGGAAATTTAGCCACTAAAAGCTATTGCTGATGGAAAATTTCCATTCAAATTATGCTTTGACTAAAAGCACATTTTCCACTGAATCCAAATGCTCCCATTGGTTTCCTATTCCTGCCTGAATCCAATACTCAGTGTAAGAAATCCTGGTGATATAATTTGGTTTGTATCTGATCAATATTCTCATGTTGCATTAAAATGTTGCACTTTTACTTTTCCTCTGTCTTAATCATCTCTTTTCGGATCTGCTGTACTGCTTCAGGGCAATAGCATTTTGACTTTGCCATTATTTCATTCTTCCATATAAAGATCACCTAGATGTATACAAATAACAGTGTATTGGCATTTTCCTCAATCTGCAGTGAAATTGCTACATCTCTATGACAGACAACAGAGGCTGTCCTGAAAGCCCAGATGACAGAGTACAATCACGAGACATACAAAGAAGAACTCAAGGTAGCACAATGCATTCACATGATTTCTCTCAGAAATACATGTGTGCTAGATGATCATTCATGCTACACTAAGTGCCCAGGTGTCTGTGACACCACACATCAGGGTTCCTCTAAAGGCTGGCCTGGGGTCAGCAATTTCATGTCCTAACCCGCCCTGAGAGTGAGCAATGATCTGCATCAACCAGTGTCTATCCAGACAAGAAGCAAACAGGTCTCTCTGAGCTATGTCTCATGGGAGCAAGGCAAGTGTTTCTCAGAGATGACACTGGGCAGAAAATGATTGCTAAAAATGCAGTATCTATCAAGTGCTAGAATTTCAATTATAATTAATTTTGGTTAATAGTTTTTATTATTAAATTATTATTAATATTTAAAATTATGTTTAATTTATTAATGCTCTCATTCTTTCTGGATTACCTAGAAATCTATAATTGAAACCTCTAAAACAGACAAAAAAATATTAATTTTTACTATTCTATACAATCTCAAGGAATTTTAAAATGTGAGAAAGAAAAACAAAATTAACTTAAGGCAGTAACACTGTGATTTTGACCAGAACATGCAGCACCTGAAACTTATTGCTGTAGCTCAAGCCCATTCTCACATTTTAATTAGCTATGGCAAAGGCAGAGAAGAGATTTATTTTTTTTTTCCCATAGTAAGACATGGCTATGGGTCTCCTTCACCTTCATTTACGGCTAAAGAAAATGTCAAATATAGTTGTTTAAAATCAAAAGAAGATACCAAGCAGTTGCTACACTTGCAAGATAAACACCTCCAATCCATAAATATAGCAGAAATGTTTCTTTCTTATCCACTGCTAGAACAATCGCAGAACTCAGAGCCAAGGAAGTCAGAGCAAACCTAGCTGTCTCCTTCCCAGTTCATATTGGGATGAAAAAGGAGGACTTTGGTTTCCAGAATGACTTAAGAAAATTTGCCAAAAAAAACCTCAGATGAGGTAATATCAAATAAAGCACATTCTTTGCATCTCAGCCAACTGCATAACCAGGACAAAGCTAGGTAGACACTGAAGAATTCTTTAGCCAGTTTAGCTATGTCTTATACTATATATTTGTGTAAAATACCGTAATGTGTAAATGGTGAATTATGGTTAATGAAGACAACCACTTAATATGAAAACTTAAACAGTATAACTAATACTGTACTTCATTGTTCCCTGTTCTTAAAGATGGAATTCTTGGAAATTCATTTCTTGCCTCCTCTACATAAATGTCAATAATATCCAACAATATTCAAACAAAGCATTAAAATGTTCTCCCTGTTGTGAGAAATGGATTACTTCGGTTATACTGAAAAGATTTCATGATAATTATTAATGATCCTTTTGCAGAGAGTGAGCTATTATTTTCCCCTATTGCCTTTTCAACAGAAGTTTGTTCCGTACAAAGGTAGATTTGAATTCACTAGTTGGCTGGAAATACAAATGAACCTGTTAAAATGGCTTTAGGCAGATTTCAATGTAGAAAGTGATGACATCTGAAAAAGACAAAAAGATTTTTTTTTCCCAATATTTAATACTTGTCAAAGCATTAAGGAGGGAGGTTTATAAGAGCACAGAAGTCATTCCTGTCAAAAAGAAAAGAACCTGAGGCTTAATAACAAGTTTTCCTTAAAGAAATTCTGCAGTGGGTTTGAAATCAAGAAATGCTTCCAGGTCTAGCCACATAGGCTCGAACAAAAGGGGATGATCATTGCAGAGGTTCATATATGTTGAGCCTGGTTAATGTGAGGTTTCTCATACAGGCCTGCAGGGTCAGTAGAGAACACTAATACCCACATGGTCACTATCTGGCCACTGGGCTCCTTGAATAGACACTAGCCTAGGGTCAGAAAAGGCAGATGAGTTCCAGTAAGTGCTGGAAGGGTCTGGGAAGGTGTCAGGGCCCTGAGGGCACCCACTGTCTCTGCAACCACTTCTCACTCCGAAGAGACTCATCTGTCAGTACTCATGGTTGGCTCTGACAGCTCAGTCGGCTTTTCTTCATGGATTGTGATGAAACAGAGGTAGCAGTGGGAGAGCTAAACAGTTCACAAAATATTTTAAAGGATACAAAGTAATTTCTCCTTGTTACAAATCTAATAAAACTTCGGAAACTCTATGTCACAGAAACATGCTGTCAGTTTTTGTTATTGAAATTACAATTACTGGCACTTCAGCAGATTAATAAGGACTTTTTCTCTTTTTATTCTCATTTTTATTAAGAAAAATAAGATGTCAGCTATTCTTCAAAATATTAATGCTTCACTAGATAACTGTCAAAATAACGCTAACAAAGACTATTCCTATTATCTTTTTAATTATATGGTTTATGATTGACTGCATATTGCCACAGTTAAACTTATTACTATACATCAAGAAATAAAGTCAATTATAATGAAAACATATAAAGAAAATTCCTAAAGCCATTACTACTTTACATCAATAAAGTCCAATTAAAAATATTCTTGAAAGCTGCTTTTTACAGAAAAATGCATTTTAGCTAATAATTTTTCTTTTATTCCAAGAAGTAGCCAGAAAGACAAAGTTTCCACGATTCAGGGAAAAGAAACTGATATGGAAGACCATTCCACAAAGGCTAGTCACAATGGTGAGGGCAGCTGGGTAGCTGAACTCTTTCTCTAGGTAACTGAATGCCAATCGAAAGACATGTGAAACATACAGGCACTCCTTAAGGCCAAAGTTAAAACAAGTTTAAAATAGTAAGAAAAAAAACCCAGACTTTTTCAGGAATGGCATCCACTATCTCCCTCACGAATAAGATTTTCTAAAGGCAAATCTTGAAGTTGTGTCATATTATTGATCAAAACAGCCAGAGACACCTCCTAGAGTCTTATTGTTACTGTGTGTTGAAGTTTTGCCCACCTTATAAATCAGGAGTCAATACTCTTGATAACTAAATCACTGTGTCCACTGATTCTCGGTACCAAAATGTCCTATCTTAATATAAATTGTCCTAATTCAATATAAAATCCCTACCAGCAAGAAGAATACATTGACTGCAAGGGGAAATACTTGCTTTTATATTTGAGCACTTCAGAGTCTAGCAGCTAAAACCTGAAGTCTATTAGTAGTGCACAGAAAAAAATCTCATAATAGGCAAGGCTTATCTTTTATTAGATCAACCAATATAAAAAAAACATAATATCAGTAAAAGATCCTGCCTTTCATCTCAGACCTTCACTTATTTAAATTCTTTGACAGATACAGCTAATTTAAGAATACTTCTACTTTAGAAAGGCACTTAGCAGGCATGTCTGTGTTAAAAGGACATGAACTCGTGGTAGTGCCCACACCTACCTAGTACATTTGGATCTACAGAACAGCAGCAAGGGCTACTATACAGGAAGGTATTAACAAAACCAAACCAAACCAAAAACAACCACCAAAGAAAAAAAAAGAAAGAAAAAAAAAAAAAAAGAAGAAAATAAGGAAATAAAAGATGCAATTGGAAGATCAAAACCCTTTATACTGTATATCACTTCATTCCCCTAGCTGAACTGATTGACTGTTGTCTTTAATTTTTCTCAAATCTTACCAGGGTAGTACAAACTTATTGATAAGATAGCAAGTATTTCTCCTTTCCAAAATGTTGTTTGAATTGTGTTATAAGTTACAAAACCACCAATCTTGGAAAGCCTATTTAATACTGATATGCAAATCCTTGTATTCGGTTTTCAGAGCACCATGACGAGTCTTTGTAGTGTTATGTGTGATAAAAATGCATGTGAACATGGGGGTAGAAAATTAAATTTGGGAAGTGTATACATTTTAATAATAGCCTGTCTACCCACTTAAAAGCCTCTATACTGCCTACTTTAAGAACTTAGGGTCTTTTACATTAGACTAAGATATAATTTGTTTTAAAAACAATTACATTCTGTGTGATTAATATCCCTTTTTTATAATTTATTTCACTTTTAACTCATTTAAGCTAATAACATGTTTCATAGACAAATTGAACTTTTTCAGAATTCAGGATTCCCAGTGAGGTTTAGCCACTTATTTCCCAGGACAGTACAAAGTCCACATGCTTGGAATGCTGTTACTTTTCAGAGGAAAAAGGTAGAAAATCAGCTCACCAGAGAGTTGTCAAATGTTCTGTGACTGCTCTGACCTTTATTCCTTTGATTTGAGGGCTCCTGGGTGGCCAGAGATGCCCAGACCACAGACAGCAGTGGCAGCAACAAGGAACATGCCCCCCTGGATCCCCTCTCTAACCTACGAGAACATAGGAAAACTCCTCTCCAGCCTGACAAAAGGCAAAGCACCTTTTAAAGAGTAGGAATGAAATATCTCAGCTACTGTCAGTGGTTTCTGATTAGTCCTCACTCTGTTTTAGGCACTGGATACACCAAAAGGTTGTTACACCACAAGCATATCTTAGGAGTGTCACAGATCTTAGGATCTTTCTTATTAGAAAGATCCAATCTTCATTACTTTGGATGTCCTGAAATAACTAGATTCACTAGACCACCAGCACTTTGGTAAGGACCTGCATCAGTGCTTATCACTGTAATGGGTCCCTATAATCAGCAGTTCATTCAGTCTCTTTAGGTGCAATAGTCTTTGATTCCTTCCAAGAAAAGGAATTTTCTCCTTGCATGATCCTGTTGAGTAAGTCTATTAAGTACAGTATATAATGCTCTGTAAAATTGTCTGAAACTCTAATATTTCTTCTGAACTAGCTACATTTTGTCATTTTCTATTCCTGAGTAGTAGGGTTGCTAAAACCTGTTGTTTTCTCTCAAGCTTTTTAGCTAGAGGCATATCTGCCTTGGTGCCTTTTGGAGTACTTTTTTATATTTATTTTAGAGTTTGTTCTGCTTTATTGATTTGTCATAAAGCCAGTAAATCTCAAACCTTCTAAAGTGTTGAGTAATATATTTTGTTGTTTTGTTGTTCTTTTTTAATCTGTCATTTTATGTTTGAATTCCAGAACTCAAAAGCTAGTCAGACACTGTTCATCCATGTTTTCTAGGTTGTTCTCTTTTTTGTGGGTAGTTTGATTTTTTTATAGCTGGGGCACTTTTCTAAAACAATATTTTATCACTGCTTTGCCTGAATAGCCTGAATAACCTTTTGATACTCTATATTTTCTTCAAAATATTTTTGAAAAATCACACATAATTATTTTATTCTCTAAGGAAACACAGGCAACCATTCCAGTTCAATTTACACAGTCTGCATGTTTTGATTTCCAGTGGTTTTACACCAAATATACTACCAGCTATTCAGATTGACTACTCCTATGGACAGAGGTAATTTGATTTTCCTCAATATTGGGTTTATAGGATAAAACAGTCCTAGAATAAATCATGATAAATAAAACATGATAAATCAGCCCTTGAAATTGAATCATATGATCAATATAGTCCATAATTTTCAAATATAGTTTGAATATTCCTCTTGTACTTGAACCAAGAAAAATTTCTTTTTCCAAAATTTTCCAAGAATTCTAAAAATCTACAGAGAACCAACCAACCAAACAAGACAATTGTGAATGTACAATATCAAGGTTAGGGTAGCTATTGCTATTCATTTTTACTGTGAATGATTCTGGATTAGTATATGGCTTCTGTCTTCATCTTTCTTTTAAGACAAAATAAGTATATTTAACTAATAAAGCCGCTACTTGACTGGCTTGGAGAACATCATGATGCCTGACTGTTACATTCTGGTATTTTTCATCACCATTCTATAAACAGTTTTTTGCAACAATTCAGTGCAAAATTTGTCTTTGTTTACTGCTTGTAGAAAGGTTTATTTTGAAAGAGACATTCAAGTCTTTTAATAGTTCTAGAATAGTTTTAATCAGTTCTCTGATTCCCACCTAGTTTATGAGCTCACATTCTCTCATTCTTTTTATTTGGGGAACACAAGTTCATTCTTATCACATAGGCTGCACCGATATTTTCAAGGACTGCTAAGTACTTATCAATTGTAATAACATTTGTCTTTATTACCACTTCACCTCCTTTTCATACTATACCCATGCTTCACTGAGACCTGTGTTTTAAATGTAAAAATCATGAGCCTTCTCTTGCACACTTGACTCTGCCTATATGTTTCCAATGTAATATAGCACAGAACAAAGGTCTAGCAGTATCCAGAAAACAATTTTGTTTAATAAAGAGCTTTTTCCCCTAGAGAGAGAGCAAGTGAAATATTTTAGAACATCTCCAAAGTTCAAAAGAGAAGAATTTCCAGCTTCACTGACATTAAAAAATCCCAAATCCATAACCAGTGGAGTTCAGAAATGGTTTATTTTACTTTTAACAATTTTCTTAATAAATGTCTGCATAGCTATTGAGCCTGTAAATGTAGCTGACTTCATGCACATCTGAAAAATATAACAAATGCCACTTTACTTTTTTTTTAAGAATTTATCACTTTACATTTTGTATTGCAGTATTTTACTACCTATAATGTTCTTCAAAAAATGAAATTAAATCCTTGACAGTGTTTCAATATGTGTTAAAAAAAACCTTTCCAGCTAAGATAGTATTCTCCAAAGCTAAATTATTAAATTATTTCTTACTACATTTTATTTTTATTTTAGCCACTGTGTATTCCATTATATAAAGGTTTTTGATTTATCTAGTTTCTGTAGTGAGTTATATGGTGCTGAGTATATGAATTTTTGTAAAAGAAAATCTCAGTGTTATATCCAGGGGTTTAATTTTCCTCAAACTTCTAACTCCCAAGCCACACATGAACCAAAGGTACATTCACATTGCCTTATCTGGCTTGATTTCTATTTTAACTTCTGTTTTATTTTGTGGCAGCGTGTTCCCCTCACCCCCCGCCCCTGCTTAAGCCACAACCATCAGTGTGGGGTGTGATGGCTACATCCTGCTTACTCTAGGGGACAGATGGCAACAGAGTAGCCAAGGGCTGTCTGGAATGGTGACCCAGATGTCTTGCTGGTATGCAAATATAAGACCAGCTGTACCTAAACTCATGCTAAGAATGAGTTTAGAATGCAAGGGTGTCCTTTATGAACGTCATGCCTCAGTGAGAGGATCTTCTTGACAGTTCTGTCTGGCCCTGTGATTTGTGCAGTAAATAATCAGGTGAACCCTGGCATCAAATCTTGTTAAACCACTGTCACATTTACCACTGAACTTTGTAAACTCACTGTCTTATATTAATAAAATACATTATTGCTTCTTTCTTATTCATGAATTCCATGGCTCCATCCACAATAACTTCAACTTTTAGAAATCACCCTGCCAATGTACTTAAGACAAGCTCCAGATGTTTGTCATAAATGCACCTCAAACATAGAATTATGAGAAGCCCACTACCTACTATGCAATCTGTAGTGGCATTATAAAACATCAGAAAAACAGAAACATGTTGTTGTTTCCAGTGACAGTCTTGTTTACCTTATTAATAGATTTATCAAAGACTATCTTCATCAGACATCATGGTTGATTTGCGCTACTCCATAAGTATTAGAACTGGACTATCTTAAACAGGGAATACTTTTTATTGCTGTTCTGTCAAAGTGGTGACAGAATGTTGATAGATCAACATTCATCTTTGCTCAGGTAAAAAAAAAAGTGCCTGATTGTTTCTCACATAATATCAGCTTAAAGCATACTTGGTTTTAATTGATAGAGCATGGGAGAGGTTCATTAGCTAAAAGTTTTGCTACAATGTGATGCCAAAATGTACCTGAACAGTGTGTTTGGCAGATTTTAAACAATATGCACTATCCTTTCAAAAATACTGGCAGCTCTTAGAAATATTTGTCTGTGTGATTTTTAAGAAGCCTTTCAATGCTTTTTTTCTCCTGTAAGCAAGACATATTCAACAGTATACTTGACCAGTCTGAATTCTGAACAGCTTCACCATTCAAAAACCTCGCTTTAAAATGTGTGATGAAATGCACATACCACATTTTTTGTTAGTTAGGTTAGTATTACTGGTGAGGACTAAAATACGAAACTTTTCAAGAATTCTGTGATAAATGCAGAATTTTGCCACCTGACAAAACAGGGTCCTTAATTAAAAATGCTTCATCAGTTTTAAAGAATATTCCATTCACTCTTCTATACTACTTTACTAAGGGTGCCACTTAATATTCACTTTGAAAGCCATCTTTACAGTGAAAGTGGCTAGTTTAATATCAAAGTAGAAATGTTTACCAAATAATGCAGCAGAAAAAAAGAAAAAAAAAGCAAACAAGAACAATTAGAAACATGAAAATTACTAGTTCAAACATATTTTATATCTTCACGATTCATATAGCATTTGAAAGAAACCATTCTGTGCTGTTCAAAACAATTGTAAGCCCCCAGCCAAAAATCTTCTCACAGAGCAATCATAAATCTCTCACTAAATTTCAGACTGTAAATGCACATCCTCTCATCTGTTTACTTCTGTTCTGGCCTACGTATCTTCAAAATACAGCCAGCCCTGGGCCCTAAGGGCAGACAGATCTCTACTGTGAGCCAGACACATCACTGCTTCCTCCTAGCTTTACACAGAGACTTCAGCTTTATCAATCCTGAGTTTCTAGAAGACAAATCACCAAGTAACTTGAGCACCATTTTCCTCGTAAACCATTACTATTTTCCGTTCTCAATGTCGAGTAACAAAACTCAAGGATTGACTGCAAAACCCATCCCCAAGCTGTCTTTGGAGTTTTATTTATAAATAAATATGACCTTGATAATCTACTGCAACAGGACAAACAGTTGGATAGACCATCATCTAGTCCTTCTCCTATAATGCTCATGTCCTTCCAGAATACTTTCTCCCACCAGCATGCCTTCTACTGATATTTTTCTTAGCAATCCCACTTGCTAGAGTGACTGAAATCACTGAGAGTATTAAGAGAGCATTAGCAGATGTCATCTTTATACTTGCATTCACAGGTATCTGAAAGAAATTGTATTAACATAAAATTCCCCCTTTTCCTTTTTTTTTTCAAGAAAAATATTTATATTTCAGAGTAACACCAACAATGGAACAACAAGGACTTCAATTAAAAAGCAGTGGTAAAGTGTATGTCATTGCAGTGCAAAATTACTGAATGTGATGCCCTCATTTTCTTCAGAAATAAAGAACACATCCGTTTTCACATCTCATTTAAGAACTGATTTCCCTCTATTGCATTTTATTAAATTTGGTTTTGTATTGTTGCTCAGCAGGAGTACAACATAAAGATACCATACAAAACAGAGCTGTTGTTGCTATGCTTTGCAGTAGATGTCAGGTTCAGTTTCCTTCTTGATAAAGTGTTTATATTTCTTTTTTTGAGAAAACTGAAACACATAAACTGCTTCTGTAAAATTCTGCTCATGTATAAATGAGGCAGCATTAGGATATTTGGTAATAACTTGCTTCCCTTTTACAAAAGAAAACTAGTGAAAATATAATGAAAACAAAAGAAAATTATCAGGAGGAACAGGTTGGAGTGTCTGCATAAACAGCAATCTGAGGAAAATGATGGAGTGTATTCTTTGTTAGAGCTTAATTCCATTCTCCAGTTTTTGATCTCACTGACACCAGTGTTACTGTATTGACTCCACCATTCTTCTTTACTGAACAGACAGTATAGCCCAGCATTCAGCATACTCTGTTTAAGCACACTGTGGTCCAACAGTCATTAGCTTAAACTGCTCTGTTGAAGAGTGACACACATATTTAGGTGTTCTCCGAAACTGAAGTTGAGGACTAGGCAGAAGAGAGATGGGGGGAAACGGGAGAGATAGAAAAAGAGCGACATCATAGAACCATGAATAGTGACAGCAGTATGAAAGAAAAAAACTGGTTTTCCTTGTATTTTTTTTCCAGTGGAAAAAAAAAAAAAGGCATAATTCTTCCCAAAAGGGAAAATAAAAAAAAAAAAATCTCATCTCTGTAACACAGTGTCACATGAAATTTCTCACCAGATATATTTTTTTTCTTCTAGCTTCTTTCCTTCTGTGGATGTGCTAGGAACATACCCACAACTTCCAACCAGAGCTGTAGCAGCTGTCTCTCAGCAGATACAATCATTGCACCTAGGGGAGCAGGTGGTTTCTCTTTCAATAGGAATTTCAGGATTCAAAAAAAAAAATGTTCTCTCTAAAATTTAGCAAAGCCAAATCTTTTTGAAATTGGAGATAGAAAAACAGCCTGCTCATCACAGAAGAACTGCTTACCAAACAAGTTGCCTGGAAGAGGGAAGAGGGACCAAGACGCAAGGCACAGCTCTCTGTAGCCCACACCAAGAACATGATCATCACCGCTAGATTAATAGCTACCCTATCTGTAGCTGACCTAATCAATATTGCCAGCAAATGGACAGTGATACTGAGATCAAGGTATTGGCTTAATTGCCACAGTCAGGTCTCTCCCTCAGGATGCACAAGTTTGAGAAATCAGTCTGAATCTGGGAAAAAACAGCCTGAATTTGTTTTCCATCATCCTGTTTTCTTGTATCACACACTGGTATTGTTACTGGCTACCCTGGTTACACAGGTCTTCAGCATGACTTGAAATCCTATCCATCCAATCTAAAATATGTATATGATGACAACAAAAACTTCCCGTCTTTGATTTTTGTTGCCTGGTTTTCACCTGAAAACTCCCAGTTAGCAATGTCTACTGCACCAAATACATACTGCTTGCCTGACATCTCCAGCTTGAAAATTCAGCTAGTGCTTATAAGTTCCATAAACATGGATATGATACAGGCTAAATAACGTACCTGTCACTTCTTTTAAACAGTCCTGTGCAAATATGTATCTTACTTGCCACAGAAATGTTCAAAGTTTTTTGAAAGTGACATTTTTAACAGAAGCTTCTGTTTTCTTGTGAGCTATTTAGAAACGCTGTATCAGTTGACTTTCAAAATTACGCAAACTATTACTGTCAGAGACCTGAATGTCTCTAATTCCAATCTGCTTTGTTTTCCTTACAGAGGTCATTAATTAAGGACATTATTATGAAGCACTAGTGTCTGAATATGCCAAAGAAAATTCATTTAAATGACTCAACTTCTGAGAACAGATTTGTTTCTTTTCAAACAAAGAAGCAGTAGGCCTGCATGAATGCAGAAAAGCCAAAAGTTTAGAACAATCTGTTCAGATTTTGTGAGCTACTTCCAAGCTTTGCTTTCTGCCAGTTAGTTTGTGGCTTTCTCAATCTGCTGAATGTTAAGCATCAGTCAAACTTTTTTTCTTTTTATCCTAAGGAGTTTATAAATCACAACTTTATCAATGTTTTTTTTGCCACTGCAACATGCTGACTGACTGTAACACTAATTGTCTGGATTTTTTAATTTTTTTCCCAGAAAAAAAAAAATAGACCACAAAACACAACAGGAACTTTAGAGGTGGAGTCACTTCCATGTAAGTAGAACATATGGCTAAAACTAACCATTAGACAAGCTTTGTAACAACTGCTGCAATCCATGTTGGGGGACATAGGGAAAATAGATTAGAACCACAAAACATCTCTTGTCACAGTCTGCAGAGACTAAAGAGAATGGACTGCTTCATTTCCCGTATTCTCTATGGTATCTCCATGATGGTTGCATGCTAATTGAAGGACACTACAGAGGAAAACAGCTTCTGAAAGGCATTTTTAAATGAGCAATTAGCATTAGGCTTCTTTCAAGATAGTCCCAGCTAATCTCATAACTATTTCTATCATTATAACATCTTTCCAGAGAACACAGAAACATAGGAATAACAAGCACTTTTTTTTTTTGTTTATATATAAATATTAATCTTTTGTATCTTCTAGCAAACAAATGATGTTTTTAATTGGATTGCAAATTTTCATTACCTTTCCTACACTGGCATAAAGTCAACCTCACATTCTCATGCTACACAGTTCTAGGTCATATTTTCTATACCTTCTCTCTCATTTTCTTCCTGAGCTCTAATACGTTAGGGAAGGTCCTGTGTTGATCCAGACTGTAAGACCACTGCATATCAAGGACCTAGTGACCCACATAGAAGTCAGCCTGAGTAGGCACAGGTCTGTGCTTTGCTGTGTCCAGTGTGGCCTTCAGGTTGAGTGTGCTACATAAATCCTAACATTTTGTGATTCTGTGTGATTAAGTAATGTATTCAATGTACTTTGAGTACAACAGAACCAATAAAAAAAGTATAATCAGTTTGGCAACTTACAGAACATACATGAATTTAAGAAACAGTGTTTAGACCCTTTCAAAATGTTTTTTCTTATACAGCTATGCCAGATGACCAGTTATACAGAAATTCTTGATTGTACATGGAAAAAAAAAATGCATACTATTAGACATCATTTTGTTATTTCAACTTATACATTGACTTTTCCAAAAGAATGATATTCTAGCTCTGTGGAAAAATTATACACACTAACCATTCTGTTCTTTACAATACTTACTTGAAAACTATAACTTGCCTTACCCTCCCCAACTGACTCTGTAGCAAAGTTTAATGTCACTCCTTTTCAAACACTTCGGAGTTTTCCTTATTTTTGTAGAGAATTATGGAGGTGGCTCTGACTGAACCAAATTATTCTCCAAAAGCTTTTGAAGAGAATTTCAGTCTCTCCAGGTATTCAGAATTCTCTTCTGTAAACTGAAAAGCTGATGGAAAGGTTTAATCAAAAGCTCTCTCTTCCAACATCCAGATTTCCATGGTAGAGTAGATCTGGAATAATTAACACTAACACAATCAGTAATGTATACATTTAAAAGGAATATAATTCTAGGAATTTTTTTTAAGCTTAGGAAATATGCATAGAATCTCCATATCTAAAATTGCAGATATAATTCAATGCCACTACACAAAACACTTAATGTTTCTATAAATGATTACAATTTCAATAAAATATCACATTTAGAATTTACAATTCAGACATAAAATGAAACAAAACAAAACAAAACAAAAAAAACAGTAGATACCATTACCAATCACGACAGTAAAAATTAGAACAAGTATTGAAGGGAAAATAGACACCATAACTGTTTCATCGTGGAGGGAATTTGTACATTTCAATTTTTGTTGGCTCAAATTTTTTTTAGCTTCCCTGGAGATTTCACTTCATCAGCTTCTGATTCTACAGTTAAGATCCTACCATGGAAAGACCAGACACCCACCAAAGTCAACAAAGATCTTCTTGGGGACCACGGCTCAGCTCTATATTATCAAACTGAAGAGTTAGTATCTTTTTGGCTGCCTTGCCATACAAAGCCATTTCATTAATCTGAAGGAAAAAGCCTATAAGGACTGTGGTGGTTGGAATGATTACTGATAATTTATTTATGAGCTGAAATTTTGATTTGAAGGCTCCAGAAATGTCTGAAACAAATGTTGCTGAAACCAATTATATACTTAATACATCCATTAATCTGTTCAAAAACATTTGTGGTTTCTTCTTAAAAAAAAAATAATTATATATTGTCAATCCAAGCTTCCACTGCAGTCCTACTCTCCCCATAGAAATATCAACACAGCTAAGTTCAGACTGGATTTGTTCACCCCAACCCTGCAATGTTATCAATTCACACCTCCATCAATGCCAAATTTCTGCACTGAGATATTCATTTTCAAAAAGCACATAAATTTAGTTTCTCAGATTCCCTATTGCAACAAGATGTCTAGGAGAAGCTTTGCTTTCAGCTATCTGAAATGTCTCATGCTGAGGAGAGAACCAAATGTTTTATTTTGAGTCACTGGAGACCATTAAGTTTGCAACAAATGCTGAAAATTAGTTTCAAGATAAATTTCAAAAATCAACTACCAAAACTGATATCTATTCTATTAGCATATTATTGGCAATGTAACTTCTTAGTGGAAGTCTGTTCTCTGTTGTCTGCCTTCCTTTACAAATCAGCATGAATGTAAATCAAGCTTTACAACCAGCTTAGAAATTGGACAATAGTAGCTGTTATTATATTGGTCTTCACACATAAATTAGTGTGGCCTAATAAGCTGCTTTTGACATTTAACACTCCCATTCAAAATAGTAAATAACTTCAACTTCTCTAAATTTTTAACAAATACGTCATATTCTGTATATTGGTACACCTTACCAATATAATCTTGTTCTTTCCCTTTCAACTGAAAGAATTGATTTCCTGTTTTTCATACTCACCTGAATAATTGACTCTTAATTATTTAAGTAGTGTCATGAATTACAACAAATTAGTTGTAGTGGGGAAAAAGTTCAAACTCTTTTCCCATCAAAATTAGTGATGCATTCTAATGAAATTTGTGTAAGCAGGGCTGGAGGGTGGCATGCATAACATAGCTGATCAATAGAGCTCCAATAATATCTGCTCGGTGGATGAATCATTGTAAGGCTGGGGCTTAAGTGAGCGTTTTCCATGTGGCTGTTCATTTCAAGGATTTTTCTTTTTAAATCTATTTCTTCAATTCACTTGCTGTGAAGTTTTGCTTTG
Organism: Chloroceryle amazona; assembly: GCA_027560015.1. NCBI lineage: Eukaryota > Metazoa > Chordata > Aves > Coraciiformes > Cerylidae > Chloroceryle > Chloroceryle amazona. The sequence goes on from JANHFX010028766.1 coordinate 23,586, forward strand.
GTTTTGGTTTTGGTTTTGTTGGTTGGTTGGTTGGTTGGTTTTTTGATAATCAGGATTCTTTGCAGGTGATACAACATAACTTTATCTACTAGGCTACACGATTTCAGTAATCAGCCTAGGAAGTTGAAGCTTTTGAAGTAGCTGCAGGAGGGTTGTCCTATAATTTCTTTCTCACTATGATAAAACATATGAAGTTGTAAAAAAAGTATTCCATATTTCCTGTCAAAAACATTGTGCACACAAAGATGCATGACAAACAAAAAGAAGTTCTTATTTTCATTCTTCCAAGCTTTGTGAAAGACTCTGCCTCACTCAGGTTAATACTTAACCCAGCCAAAGGTAGAATCTCCAGAGAGCTCTTTGTCCATGGCTATGAACTTACTCAAATATGCTATGAACCCAGAGCAAATACATCACTGACATAGTGATGAACTAGTTACTCGTGAGAAAGTGTCAAGAGTCTACACAAACATATCCAATATCCGATTGAATAGGTAAACTTAGATGTTAATCATCTGTTACACTTTGAGAACACTTGGTTATCTGACTATATATATCCAAAAGAGGCATTGTTCCATTATGTTATATTTATATATTATTGTATAAGGACATTTTTATACATTGTACAAGAAAAAACTAATTCCTGATTCCCCATAAAGTGTTAGCAGTCCAGATGCATATAAAATATAGATGCAGCTGATAACTTCATGAAAGCTTTCTACAACTGACAGATTCTTAACTATTAAATGCAACTAATTTCCATGTTTGGTTCACTTGGAATTGCAACTGACTTTTCAGTGAGACCTTACATCAATATTAAATGTTGAACTTGCTGGATGATTTTTAAAGATTGTGTTTTGGTGTTTCCACTTGAGTACTTGTTTTTTTTACAATTAAGTTAACATGAAAGGCTTAATAATTTCAACTATCTTGTCTCCTGAATCATAAAATTTAGGATTTTTTTTTTTTTTTTTAGTAGTAATGTTAGATTGTGAACCACTGAAGATTCTGGGCTGTAATGAACTTCTTTTCAAGTAATACACACTACTTGCTCCTGGAACATCAGGTAAGGTACTGTTTGGATGCTCACCTTATTATTTGAAATCTGTATGTGACTAAAGTGCTGATATGTAAATAAACTTTTTTATATTTAGAAAAGCCCCTTTCTGTCAAATGAGGCAACAAATGACAGATTCCCTTGATTTTAAGTGGTTCTTCCCTCATGTTTTTTCCAGTTAATACTGGATATTCTGTGTGATATTAAGTTACATGAGACTTTTTTTCAGCTGAAACACATGGAAGAAAGTAACAGTCACTGGAACTGCAAAATGCTGAGTACAAATACTGCCACACAACTCGTGTATATTGAAGGCTGACTAAAATGTAAAATCTATCTAAAGGCCAGTGGGGATGAGATGCTTAGCTGTGGGAAGGGGAAGTCTACACATAGATATTCTCATCCAAGTCTAACTGAATTACCAAATGTATGTCTTTATATTTTTCTTTATATTCTAGCATTTTTTAAAAAAAAATGTTATGTGTTATTGTATCCTTGTGATTGTATAAATGTTTTTATAAGTGCTTAAATATATAGAAATTTGATTTTCTGTGTGTACATATATATTTATCTAGTAAAGGTGGTGTACCTTATCTGAGCCTAGATCTCCATCCCATTAATATGATTTCTTTATTGTTACTAGTAGTTTAGCTAAGTAAAGGGAACTGGGGAGGGAACCCTCTCAGGATATAGGTCGAGAACCTAAATGTTTGTATTACTTTCAGTCCAAGAAATCTTGATATATTTGAGATAAACCAAAGAACACATCTTAATAACAAGTAACAAAGGAAAGCTTTGGCATCAGCTCTGTGAGGCAGAAGCCAGTCATGACAATACACTTATTTCTATTGTACAAGTTCCTGTATTTACTGAAGAAGGAAAACATAAAAAGAGGACATCTAAGTACCACTGAAGTTGGGTGTTTGGTTCCCTTAGATTTTATGGCAAATTCTACCCTCAAACAAAAATATTTTAGTATAATCATTCTTACTTTATGTTATGAAAATAATACAATACAATTAATTATCACTGATGACAGTAATATTATTCTTCTTTTTCTATAGTTTATAAATTCTCATTCTTAAAAAGAATTTCAAAAAATCATAGATTTAAAAAGACACGTCATCACATAGAAAACAATTGGTGAAGCAGGGGAATGAGCTGTTTACAAATGCAGCTGAAAATCCAGAAAAACAAAGATTCTTTTGATAAAATCCAATCCTTGCATTTCATTTTTGAGAAAACAAGTGAATCAGTGCGGCTGAACTGTCAGGCCTTAATTTCTCCAAAACTCTAATGATAAAGGGGGAGAAGTGCCAGATATTCACATGATTTATTATCTTCCCACACTTCAGCTTCAAGCAAATGTACAAGCCCAGAGGGATTCTCAACCACTTCCTGACAGCCCCTCAGCATTGAATTAATACACAAGGTAAAAGAAAATTTAATGTAGAATATCAGAACTGATTAATGGAAGTCATGTCAGCTGTCAGTCCTCTGCAAACTAATTAGGCAAAGTACTCAAGAAAACTTAGTTCTGCATATGTATGTTGCCAGAAAATTTAAAGAGGATCATGGAAATAACAGTAGATTATTATTATTTTTAAAAAGAGTTAAGCCCAGAAATTTTTCCTTTGATGTTTAATATGTATTTATTTGGCTAATTTATTTCTGCAAAGAAACTAGGATATTAGTCCTACAAATTCATTCTAATGATTTCTGTTTGAGTTTTCTAATCTCTGGAGTAACTTCTTACTTTGAGGCCTGTGTTGGTTTCTTTAACAGAGTTCTAAAACACTATCAAAGTAATAAAGCCCAAATAATTCTAGGCAAAAATTTCCTCATCCACAGTGTAAGTATTTCTGTTAGGATGAACTAGATCTTTCCACTGCATTGCAGGACTACTTAAGACCGAAAACTCTGTCTTGAAAGATCCTCTCTTTAAGAACACCCCAAAATCAAACTCTGTAGACATCGACAAGCTCTTGGCATTGAACCATGTTGGGGGTGTCATGTGAAAGGACATAGTATGCTAAGGAAAAAAACATGTAAATGCGTCCTATAAGACAACCCGGAACAACTGCCTGAATGTGCCCACAGCCAGGAACAGCTACAGCTGCTGCTGTTGTTTTGTTGGGTTTTTTTAATATTGCCTGCCATAAGGCATCAATGAACATTTTTCATCATCAAAGTCCCTTTAGTCACAATACAAGGCATTCATTAACATTACTTTGTCAAAAATATTGGACTCAGTTCAGCCTCTCCATCTATTAAAACTGTTTGAGCTATTACACTAGTGCCAAGTACTTCTATAGAGTGCCATTATCTCTATTGCAGAAAAGTATCAGCTTACAGTATTTTCTCCATGGAAAGCATGTCTATGTGGAAGTGTCAGAAGTCAGATCTCACTGCAACTCCTAACTGTGAGCAGAACCAATATGTCTACAATGCCTTTGTTTTTTTTATGTATATTCCACATATAATCTCACATAGGACCTTTACTGCAGTACTGGAGATCAAAAACCAAGACCAGTGTATCCATGCAACTCATACTCTTTTACATGCCATATTTTCTCACTGAAAAACTGATCTGATTGATAATTGCTTTTCCTGGGGGTTGGGTCAGCTCAGCCCCGCAATAGCTGAATCCATAATTTTCCTAACCCAACCACCCCTATAGAGTGTTCCCAACTTCATCACCCCATTTCCAGTCCTTGTCCATGAATCAGATCCCAGATGAGACAATGTGGTGAGCATATGTGAAATCACACATGGCCCTGAAATGCTTAGACACAGTGTGGGACTGCACCTCGTACTGAAGTTCCAATGCAAACGTGCTTGACAGCCTGGTTCTTGCTGCTATGCCAAATTCTACATGTGCATTGTAACCAGAGCACTCTGAGGGCGTCCACAGCCCTGAGAGATCAAATGACCTAACAGGTGCCAGAGACCGCTTCAAGAGTTTAGGTCTTTGAGAAATTTAAATTTAATTAATCCCCACAAACTTTGCTTCGAATTCTTCACAACTTTGTGGCGACTAATATCTATTTCTAACCAAAATGTACTCTAAGTAAAAACTGCCTAGCATGGGCACAAACATGTCAGCTTGAAATAATTAAGGCAGAGCAGCTATTAGTGATAGTTCCATCTGCTGATGGATCATTCTTCATTAATGTTAAGTATAAATAAGTCTTGGAGTTACAAGCAGGCCCTGCCCTCTCACAGTGGTTGTCATATTTTGCCAGTGCCACCTGACCTCTTTATGTGTCTCCTTGGCTGTCCTTTCAGACAAAGAGATCAAAACATCAAGGCTAACAGGCACTATGACCAGCTCCTCTTTTGTGATTGAGTTTCCTGGAGAAGAATCAGTCTGATCCATGCCTGGAAAAGGGTTGCACGCATCCTTTCTGCAAAGGCAGCTTGGCAGGCACAAAGGACCCCTGCCTGGCCCAGGGCATCCTGATGAAATGCCATACTGTTAAACCAAGAGGACCAACCTTCAGCCCTGCAGCTCTCAATGTACAAACTCAGCACAATGGCTTCCTTAAACCTCCTGAAAAAATCATACTCCTTTTGCACAGTGATGCTACTACCACTGTTACAGTCTTTAAGTTGAGCCTGTTGCTGGCAGGAGGCTGCAGGGTGATGGACCTACAACTGCCATATGCTTGCACCTTGATTCTGATTTCCAGGAGCAAACCTAATGTACCACCCTAAATATCCTGCCAAATTTGCTTTTGCACATCCAGGCACGTTATATTCTTCAGCTAGCACATCAGACACTCTCAGGATAATTATGTCAGTGAAACTAAGCAAACACTTCACAGCAGAATGAACTCACCCAGGCAATCTATAAAGGATTAGGCAGTTGCCAGTGGATGAGCCTTTCTCACAGAATAATCATTCTGTCTCTAATCCTCAGCGCTGTAGCTTGGGGAAAACCCACAAAATACCTTCCAAAAATGATCACTGGAGCTAAAATTCATAACTGGATAAAAAAAAAAAAGAAACAGCATGGACTCAGCAGAGATAGCAGTTGTACCACACATATGATCCCTTTCTCCAGTAATGAAATCAACAGCTTGATTAACTGTCTTTCTCTCTTTCAAAGATACAAATACCACCTTTCTCCTTTTACTTCCAAGATGGTCTACCTGCCATGTAAACTAAGTGAAATCCAAACAGATGTTCTCAAATTGTATTTGAAGGCTTTTGCTTTTCTTTAAAACCTTAAGTGTGCCCAAATATTTGTCTAATTTTTCCAGAGAAGGAAAGAAATAAGCCTCTGCCATGCTGACTAGAAATCAACATGGTGATGACCTATAGACTTCTATCATTTTAAAGCTATTGAAGGATCAAAACAGGATTCATGGACTGTTTCTTCAACAAAAGGGAAATAATGGACATTTACTATCAAAACTATTTTCTGAAGCCATAGTATACAGGTGCAAATGAGCTCTGCAGAGATTTAATTCCTCACCAGGCTGGATACTTGTCATTATTTCACCTTACACTGACTTGAGAGAAGGCTGTTACCTTGAAGCAATCTGTCAAGGAATTCAGTACCAATTTCTATTTTCTTTTGCACTAGTGGAAAATTTTCTATCCTGGCTATTTAAAAGGAAAATGGGACTTTTTGCTAAAAAAATTATTTCAAAAAAAAGAGCGACAATGTGGCATCTTGTCTTGGAAAACATCAGCTTCTATCAGGAGTTCTTCCAGTTTTCCAGGGAAAGACTTTCCCAGTACAAAGTGGCAAATATTCAGCTTGCGAAAACACCTTTCTCTTTTTTACAAATGCTTGGCATTTCTTTGGGTTAAATGCTTCAAACAATACTATTTATGGTCTTAGCCATTTTAGGAACTTGTATCACACTTAACAAATACCTCACATGTTGTGTCCTAGTGTAATTTTAAGATATCATCACAAGCCATTGAGATGTCATAAATACCTTTTATACATCTGACCTGCAAAAAAAAAAATAAATAAATAAATGAGCATGTTACAAACTGTGGATGCATTTGGCAGCATGAATCTCTGTCAGTATGAAAAGCTGGAGAGTGCCTAATGAGCTGTACAAGAACAAGACTTGAGGGGATACGTTAACTAACGCAACATCAGCTATGACTCTGCATTCAGGGCTGACAGAAATAAGTCTGTGGTTGGCAACCAGCTGACTGGTACCCTGCTGACTGCTGCAGGCTTGACTTCACTGGTGTTTCTGAGCCAGGGGTCTGCACATAATGGAACAAGCAGAGAGATGCAAGGCTTGCACAGCTGACATGGAACCATACTCTTCCTTTCCTATGCACTGAGAGGTTGTGTGTACCCAGCAGCCCCAGAGCCTACTAGCTTCAATCTTCTGAAACTCTCTGGAGCTTAACAGGCACTTCATTTCATCCTTTACATGCTAGTAAGAGACCTCAAGCAGAGTTTTAATTTTATCTTCTTCCTACTGTCCACTTAGGGTGTTTAACCCTCCCGTACCTCATAATGTAGCTGACTAAACCAGATCACAGTACCAAGCAAAATGCTTCTTTTCAGGCAGAACGTGTAAAACACTTCTTTATCCATCTTTTTAATTTTGCACCAAAAAAACCCAGCGATATTGAAGGTCTTTGAAATTAAATAAATGCACAGAATATACAAGTAGAATTGCAGATAACCAAGGGCTGAAATACACTCAGCTGCTCTGAATTTTGTGAAGCCTTGGCTCTGGCAAAATTGTTGAGTTGGACAGGGCAGCCTACAAAGCAGGAAATGTAATTGAATTTGAATTAATTTTATTTCATCACCTGCAGAAGATGTTTGGGTGCTCCGATTAAGGAATTCAAGCTAAGATGCTTAAAGGGTGTTTTTCACAGAAGCTCATCACAGAACCTTACTATTTGCAATGGCAGCTAAAGTTGGTAAAATGTATCTAAATAAAAAGAATCAAAAGATCCAAAGGAATAGAGAAACTAATCATTCTCTCTAGATTAGTGAGGAATGACTGCCACCCCTGCATTTTATCCCAACTATCTGTCTCATTTTATCTCCTTTATCCTAGTTATGAGAAGAAAGAAGCATGTATCTTTCTGAAACTATTTGCCCATTTTGATATACAACTACAAAAAATATCTGTAAAGAACAATGAAAATGACAAGATATTTTAACTTAACAAAAGTTATAGTATTATGATATTAGTGGAAATAGGGGCAGCTTGTCTCCAGAGTTTAACATAATCATTATATTCTAGTGCAGCCACCAAAACATACCAAACATCTAATTCCACAGTGCTATGATACTTAAAATTATATAGATAAGGCATATGTAAACTAGTTCCATGGTAAATAAAATTGGAGCATGCTTTTTTTTTTTTTTTAATCCTCTGAAGGGGTCTTTTAATACTTAATTGAGAAAATTCAGCTCCAGGAAAGAGATGAATTTATTGACTTAAAGAAATCATGAAATGTCCTCTTTTGCTTTTAGTTTCTTTTCCTACTGTAAAATGATTTACAGCAAATTCTGATCTAAATTAGCTGATCTACCTGGAACACTGGAACACTGCTGGGAGTTCAGAATATTCAAGAGGAATAGTGTGTCAGTCAAAATTGGCTACACAGACCTCAAAGAATGCTACTGACCACAAACTAATATCAAAGTTTTGCTGGTTGGCTTTTTTTATTGCTATTCAGTGTATTAAAGATGATCACATCAGAACAGACAGCTTGGGTCATTCAGCCTGTCCACTGCACTCTAAACTTCTCCTTACATCATACTCACACCTTGATTTCTAACCTAAGTAGCTTCCTCAGCAGTGCTGCAGCTACCCCAGCTTTTGGGGACTTCTTCCTTAGTGCATGTCTTCAGTGGTACACTCTGCAATGCCACAGAACTGCAGCTGCAGGAAAGGGAAGTGTGTGTCCCTGGACATATCCGTGAGCCTATAATCCCCACCCAGGGGTACAGTCAAAGTGAAAATGAGACAGACCTCTGCCACTGAGCTCTGAAGTTGAATACCATCACATCCTATAACACACAGTCCCTTGTGTCATTCACCTTCTGCCCGTCCATACACTCTTCCTCCATATTCTCACCGGCCGAGCAGAGCAGCTGCCTATTCCAAGCCTATCTACACATTTCTCCATCTGCTAGTGTTGGATCATAGAGGAACATTCACGCTGCCCCAACCGAGAGGTTTAACGTTCAGTACGTTACAAACATGTTGATACAGGAGCTTTACATCACTGGAAACACAGATCCCCTTTCAGTACAACCTACAGAATTTGTTTTCCTAGGTGAAGTGACTAAATATCAGTACAAGGAAACTTAGCTAAATATTTTTAGAGATATTTTAAATGCCTGTCAGATTTTATTTCATTCTTTTTCATTTTCTACAGGTAAAATCAGAAGAATTGTGCCAGATAAAGTTAATGGAAGAAAAGATGCAGAAAAATTTATTGCAATTTTTAAAAAATATTTTAAACACTCATGTGTCTTATGAAAGTTTTATTTACCCTCAACTAGAATGAAATTACAACTCAGTAATGGTCAGTGATTGCTCTCTAGTGCAAAACAGATGTGTAAGAGACCTCTGGAAGTTGTCTAGGGCTTGTCTAGGCAAGATTAACAATACTGAATGCTTCTACACATGTTTATATCAAAAGGTTGTGGTGTCAGTATCTTTTTAGTACACAGATCCAATACTTAACAAGGCTAATTAGAGATTTTTTTCCTGATGCCCAGTCAGAAACCCCCTTCCCACGATTTTAACTCTCTCTTCATACTACTATGCATGGAAATAATGAATTCCTCTTTTCTTTGTACTCTGCATATTTGAGGCGTTACCATGTCACAATCTCTTCTCAGCTCAGTTCTTCCCTGAGAGGCCACAGTTTCTGTTCTTATTGCTCTATCCTTGACTTATTGTATTTATCTACATCAAGTCACACCTTTGGTATTTTTTCAGGCAATGTATCCAATTTGTCAGTTATTCTGAATTCTAAATATTATCCACCATAGTTCTTCCAGCTGCTTCCAGCTTACCATGAGCATGTGAAATAAATATACTCTTTAATAATATAATTGACAGAGGTAGTTACTGACACTGGAAAATATAATTAGAATAATTTGTAATATTTTCTCTCTTTGGCTAGGAACTTTTGGATGTATTTTGTAAGCACAGTTCCCCAGTCCCTTTTTTTCATGTCACAGCAATTTCATCAAGACAGGTTTTGCCTGGGGTTTTTAAGGAGAACACAGAGCCAATCAGCTTACTAAAGTCAGATGGGTTTTTCTCTAGCTGAAAAGCCTACTATTCTTCATAGAAGGAAATATAATACATATGACATTATTTTTTTTTTTCTAAATCTGTTCTGGCTGTTATTTGTCACTTAGCTATTTTCCAAGCTTTTTGATTATTTCTTCTGCAACCACTCTATACCTTAAAGTTGAGCTGACTGGTCTGTAATTTCCTTTTTCTTTTTTACTACATTTAAAGACAGGTAATATGTTTGCCCTTTCTGGAATGTCATCTTTTCAGAGTAAGTTGCAAAAATAACAGTTAATGGCACTGACATTTGTTTCAGTTTGTTCTTGAAGAACTCCTAAAGAAGTTTCAAGTTCATTCAGTTTGAAGACACTAAACTATCCAAACATTCAAACGTATTCTTTCACCGGTCTGCTCTTCTGAGCTTGTGTCACTGGTGTTACTGTTAATTATCCATCTGACAAATGCACACTCAATGTGATGGCCACAACAGGCTGTATACAAAACTCTTTCCACCTTTTTAGTGTATTCTGCAATTAGCTGCTTGGGCTTTTTTAATTATTTCTTGGTCTTCATCTTACTATTAGTGTACTGATAAAATCTGTTCTTTTTACATTTACATCTCTGCTACATGTGTCTCCATTCTTGCACTCCTGGTGCTGTGCACACAAGGTCTCATCCAGTCAGTTCAGCATGTTGAGGCTCAGTAAGCACTCACGATTTAATGAAGCTGTTTCTTTATCCTTCCTTTGCACAGACATTGCACACATTTCTTTTTTTTTTTTCCTGAGGCTGCTAACTCTCCTGAAATCTTTTTTCCTTGACCTTCCTTCTGCATAAAGGCTTTTTAAAGTCTCACCTAGCTTTTTAAAATCTGTCCATTGCCTTCATTACTTTGTCCCTTCTCCTTCCTTCCCAAAGAATCATGCCTTTCATCTTTACATTCCCATTTAATTTTTCCCTGTTATGCAAAATCAAGAATAATGACTTTTAATTACTTCCTTTTATGTTCCAGTGTCAAGAAATTGCTTTCAGCACATTGCAAGAGTTTATCCTATGGCTTGGTTAAATCTACAGCTCAGCCGAGTTTCTGGTGCTCCTACAGCCTTTGATCTCATTACACATTTCCTTGGGGCCAGACAGGAATGCCTTTTTAGTTGCTGTCTGGCAGTGATTCTCAGGCCCCAGGATAGCTTCTCTGATGATATCCATCACCTGATACCATTGCAAGAACATGTTCAGAATAGCAAGTTCTTGTGTCTGAAAAAGAAGGATGAAAGATACTCATGGTTTCCTCCTAGGAATATCTGTTCTACCACCTCTAAGCTACCTGCTTCTAAACAAATTCAGGCTCTCCCACAGTCTAGAAGCCTCTCCTGCCTAGCATAGTAGAAGCAACCTGCAAATGCAGTGGGATCCTTCACCAAGAGATGAGGCAACTCTTACTTTTTGGAGAAATGTTAGTTCAAGAAAAAAAAAAAAAAAGAACTAGCTGCTTTACCTCTTTAGAAATATCATCAGTTGACCCCATTGAGGGCTGTTGTCTCATTCTTTCATCCTTTTATTGTTAGCAGAGACTTTCACTGGTGTTTATGTCTCTTTCTCCTCTTTCTCTATATATTCTTAACTGTAGAGCAATGTATTTTTCTCCTTTTATCAGTCAAAACTTCTTGAGCCAGCTATACCCCTGTATATCAATATTGCAGCCATGTAAGCTAATCCCTATAGTATCTGCTATGCCAATTAAGTAATAATTATGTGCTGAGATTTCTATGTCTGCTCTTCCTAGAGGCACAGTATTGAGCACATGCATCAATAAAGCCTTCTGTTCAGTTTTTCAATATTTTAGCTTATCTGGTTTTATTAATTTTTGCATTGCCCTTCCCTGGATACCAACTTGTACACCATGCAATCATTGGTCTGTTCTAACCCTCTAAATATCCCTGAATGAGAAAACTACACTGGAAATTCATAAGAATTACATTTTAAATTGATGTGGCAGTTATGACATTTTAAAGATATGTCAACCCAATAGGCTTTCTAGTATTTGCTATAAACAACAGAACACAGACACATATAGGAATACCAGAGAATTTTGCTTATGCAAAATGAGTGGCTGTATGTCTACTTTAACACGGGGTCACTCAAAGTGTTAAATTTACTTTCCTGGAGAGAAAAACACACTGTTGAGAGTCAGGGGCAGGGGGGGGGGGAGGAATGGGAGTGGAGAGGGTCAGGGAGGAGAATTGGGGGGAATGATGCTCAGTTTGATATATTTCTTACTGGCTTCCAGGGTGCTATATCACTGTACATCAGTTTACATTCTCTTCCTAGGTCGTTATTGCTTTCTTTGTCTCCAGTTTCCAGGCAGTCAGACATGATGTTGCAGGATAGAACACTGTTGCAATTCCATTTTCCTGGGTTTTGATTAATTTTGACAAGCAATGGTTCCTGATAAAGGCACCCTCTCCACATATTTTACCTTTAGATTTTAGATGTTAAATTATCACTTGAAATAAACCAGCATTGTACCAAGGAAAATTCTATAAGTACTAATTATAAATAAAAGATGAAAAATGAGAGCAAAGGTAAAAATTACCTAAGGCTATCAGGACCAAAAGACCTAGGGCCTCTGCTATCACTTCTCTTCAGTGAGGTTGGATCAGTATACCAAAAAAAAAAAATCAGGACATAACAAAAAATGAGTTATGTCAAATTGAAAAAGTTAAGAAGATGAAGGGTTTGATGTTTCTGAAATGGTATCTAAAGTGTTATTGAAGCCATTGGGATTGTAGGGGTGCTATTAAGAGAAGTGCAAGTCAGCAGTAATGTATTACATAGGCTGCACTGCCAATTCTTTTACATTAAAACACACATTTAAGCTACTTTTATTTGTGTTTTCTCTACACTGACTCCAATCATATCTTATAAGACGTCTCCTGTGATTCAACCTAACAACCTTATCTTGCTTTTCTAACTCTTTGTATTAAGTCATTGTCCAAATTATAATAACCCAAATTCTCATATAGCAAAATAATCTTCCTAGTTGATTGTTTACTTGGGTTTCTTTCTCAGGTCTTGAAATAATGTAGGCAGTAACCTTTTTTCAAGCTTTCTTCCACTGAAAAAAAAATATTTTTTTTCCAAGAGGAGAAAAGAATGCTTATTATTTATTTGATTTTCAGATTCATCATACATGTAAAGTATACTAATTGTGCTATTTAATACTGATCAGTCCCTTTTAGAATGCTCTCTAGTCTGTACAGTTATTAAGTATAATGGCATTTACTTTAACAAAGTCTAACTCCAGGAAGGAAAGTACATGTGGTAAATCCTATTACAGCTACAGAGATGGGTTGCATTGCCTTGTGGTGTTTTTTAATCCTCCTTTGGCAGGAAGAACAAATTTTCAAGTGTTTGGAGGTGTCTTCCTTGATTTTCAATTTTACAACTTGAAAGGAGGGTGAAGGTTGAACATTTCCATTTGAAGTTGGCAACCAGGAATCTCACAAAGTTCAACAAAGGGAAGTGTAAAGTCTTATACCTGGGAAGGAACAACCCCAGACACCAGTACAGGTTGGGGGCCAACCAACTGGAAAGCTTCTTTGCAGAAAAGGATCTGGGAGTCCTCATGCACACAAAGTTGAACATCAACCAGCGTCATACACTTGTGGCAAAGAAGGCCAACAGCTTCTGGGGCTGCATTAGGAGAAGCATTGCCAGCAGACTAAAGGAACTAATCCTTTCACTCTGCTCAGCACTGGTGAGACATGTGTGGGGTGCTGGATACAACTCTGGGCTCCACAGTGCAAGAGAGACATGGGCATACAGTATGAGTCCAGCAAAGGGTTAAGGAGATAATAAAGGGTTGAGCATCTGACATACATGAGAGGCTGACAGACATGGGACTGTTCAGCCTAGAGAAGGCTCGGGGAGATCCTACCCAGATGAATAAATACCCAGTGGGAGTAGCAATGAAGGTGGAGCACAGATCCTCCACAATGGTGCCCAGTGACAGGATGAGAGGCAATGGGCACAAAGTAAAATACAGGAAATCCCATTTAAGTGTAGTTAACATACAATAGCTTGCCTGGGGTGTAATTTATGATCCTACATATAATACTGACTTTATATGGAAATCTTGAAGCCTTCAAAAAATTTTTCTATGTAAATGTTAAATTAGGTAAAATGTTGTTCCTAGATTACTCGATACCTAGTATAGCTTCTCAAACAGTTTTCTGGAGAAGAAATAAATGGAAAATGCAATGCATACATACATAATGGATAGAAACAACTTCAGAAGTAACTCATTTTGCAAATAAGTCACTGGACTGTTGGGAGTAGAAATTAATATTTGTATGTATTAGCACAATATCAGGAAGAAAAAAAAAAGTGAGTTTTGGTTCTAGCAATCCAACCAGAAGCAAAATACCACTTACTCACCTCTTGATGCCATTTTCTACCATGCTCCTGTCAGCTTCTCTCAAGTCTCTGCGAACTGGGTGGCCTCAGATTATTTGAACTTTCTTCTGCTTTTAGCAAAGGTTTCTGTTGAGTTGAGCACCTGAGAACTTGCTCTCCAAAGGGCACAGAGTCTTAGCCTTGTGGTACAGCCCACTGTGGCTCTCCACTGAGATCAGGAGTGCGCATCTATCTTGAGCCCAACCAGGCCATTTTGGCAGTCTAAAATTTTTGGGTGGCAAATATCATGTAAACCAGGGAACTGTAGTGAGGAAAATTCCATGTATGGCTTATAAGTAGGGGTGGTAATTACTCTCGTGAGGTCTCACTTGTCCTTTACAGGACAAGGTGTGCAATTGAGTGACCTCAGCTGCCCCTTGAGTCAGGCTTACTCCATAACCAACGCTATTCTTCTGCTGACCAGGTCACCTTGAACCACTCTGAAATTCTTAAAAAGATATAGGTTAACCTTAACATAAAAGCTCTAATGTCATCTGCATTGCAGTCAGCCCTTTACACAGGTTTTTAAAGGGAGATCTTTCTCTATTCTGAGTATGTTATAGGAAGAAGTGAATAGAGGAAAAGAGGTTAAGATGAGGCAAAAGTAAAATAGACCACAATTATCATAAAGAAACGAAGTTAAGTGTGCTGAACTGTAATCCTTTCCAGACTGTGCTTCCACCCTGCATTATTAGATCCTGCACAGGAATGGTAAACCAAATAATCCTGTCATCATTTTACATGGGAAACCATGCCAATATGTTCTAAGATATCACTTTATAGCACACACGTTCTCCACTGGGAATTATAACCTCCTTTTGCAAAGGGAATGTTATTCCATGCCTAATTATTACATTCTGTGCACCTGTGACCTGTTAAAGAATAATAGCCCTGGAGAGGAAGCTGCTATATATGCATGACAGAATGTGTATACACACACACGTGTAGACAGTTCAACCACTTATATCTATAAAGACATACTATTTCTTCACAGTATATGTTATGCAGTGGGATCCCAATACTGCCAATAGGAAAACTAGCCTTTTCCAGACTTTATTTATTTGCCTTTTAAATTGGAACCAGAGAGGCTATGGGAAATTATTGGTGCAATCTACATTGCAATCCTCAAGGTGGTACTTAGGGTTTCCAAAATTAGCACTAATACAAGCAATTTGGAATCCTAATTCCTGCTCTGTAAAGAAAAGTCACTGAATTAAAGGCTGTGTTACTGTCATTATTGAGGAATTCATTTCACAAAACAACATATGAAAAATTGAGTGCAAAAGAGATCAGGGTGAGGCGGGAAGCAGCATTCCCTATGGCTCTTCTGTTTTACTGCTGTTTTCAGTATGGCACCTCAGAAGTTTCCCCCATATTTATATTCTCTGTACATGGCTTCCCACGGACTGTCTACCTGGTTTTGGCTAATTCTAGCATTAGCAGAATAGAGCGCTTTACTTGGTGTATGGCAGTTGAGAATTACTTAAAAACAGTTTTTAACCAGTGACTCATTTCTGAGTGGGCTTCACAATGAGTGGGCTATGTCAGAAAAGGAGAGGGTGTCACCATCTATGAAAAGATCATTGGATCATCCTGGGACTCTTTGAATACCAGCATGCCTTGGCAGAGGCAGAATGACTGGTGAGCTCGGTGGTATAATTCCTCTTCCTGCACCAGAAATATGAGTCGCTAATACAGCAGGAACTTTTCCTCCTTTGCAATGATAACGCTGTAATTTTAAGTGACAAGTGGAAACGATAATACTGCTACAAATGTCTCTGGGTTATTTAATGGCACTAATCAGAAAATAGCATTCAATAGCTGTTGCATTCCTAAACTACTCTTCACCATTTACCCTGGGAGCAGCTGTCATTACCTCTTGTTAGCAGAAAGCCTACACATAGGAGGTCTTTAAGGCAGCTAAGGTCATGCTCAGTCTGATCTCTCTTCTGGCAGTCCCAGAGCTCTGTGTGTGAGTGCTGAGCACACCCTACTCCTCTCACCTCTTCCCTTAGTCTATTACTAAACACCAAGATTCACCAGACAAATACTTCTTAGTAGATAAGGATTATCAAAGGGCCAGATGCTTTGCAACTACTTTGTGGATGGATCTGTTGCCAGGCATTGGACCCGTGCAGAGCCTGCTGTTTGCCTTGCATTTCCCACACAACAGCTGGAGGGAATGACAACCAGTGAAATGTAACAGCATAATGCATGCAAACAGGGCATCAGTAGAAATCCTACATCACACAAGACAATGTGCCTACATTTGTAATTCACATAGTTTTAGACAAATCAAAAGAACCCCCCCTCTGTGATTAATATTTTATATAAGAGTAGAAGCATATTTAACAAATGAAATCATTTAATAGGTTCATGAAAAATCTTGGGAATTTGCTGTGAGCCAAACTTAAACACTTCACAACAATCTTTATGCTTTTTAATTATATGTTGTTCTCTAGATGCAGTTCAAGGTTTATTGCTGTTTTAATTTTAAATCCTTTATTTTAAGGGAGGCAATTGACCACTCCAGGGTGAAAAAAAATAAAATCCCACCAGCTGCTTTGAGTTATATGCTTTCAACACTGCAACTTGCTTCCTTACACAAAAAATTCAGACTAACTGTGTTCATAATTTGATATCAGCTTTTTTTTTTTTTAAGGTTAACATTTCATGTAAGATACCAATAAAATTGAATTATATTTTCTTTCAAATTAAAGAAAAAGTGGATCTAGGAAAAATATTTTATTAGCTTGAGACTCTCTAGTACCTATGCCTAATTCTACCACCTCTCTGGGCAACCTGTGTTTCACCACCCTCATCACAAAAAAATTATTCCTTATATCTAGTCTGAATCTACTCTCTTCTAGTTTAAAAACTACTGCCCATTTTCCTTTCCCTACAGACCCTATTAAAAAGTTTGTCTTATAAGCCCCTTCAAGTATTGAAAGGCTGCAGTAAGGTCTCCCTGGATCTTTCACAGGCCATGTCTCACCATCACCAAGGGCTGAGCCTGTGCTGTCCGCTGCTCAGAACTCTGGCCTCAGTATTACCTCTATCAATACTGTACATAACATTTCTAATGTATCTACAGCCCATAGTCCTGATGTTCCTGGCCTGCCTTTCCTTCCATTTCTCATGGCTCAATCTAGCCTTTTTAATTCCATACAGTAAATCTTCCTGCTCCCATATCAAGCACCTAGAGCAGAGTTTGACTTCTGACATATTTCTTTCCTCAGAGGGATCTGCCTCTGAAACAAAGTCTATCACCCCTGACCAAAACCACAGTCCATAATTTCACACTGATGGGCTACATAACATATCTACTCCCAGATCATCTCTCACATCAGGACTTTCCTCAAAACAGAAAGAAGTATGGTGGGCAGGAAAACTGAGTGAGATTCCCTTGAATCTAAGCCTTCTTCAAGTCAGCTAGTTTTTGAGACTTTTTGTATTTACCTCTTTCTACAAACAGCAGCATGCCGGAAGAATAACAGATGAGGCAAGTACATATCCAATAACTGAGCAGTTAAGTAAATAGCAAGGCACATGCTTGCAAACATCTGTCTGTCAGTGCAAACAAACCCTACCTGCAGAAGGTCTACTCCCCCTCATGCCTAAACATTGTCTATGCCTTTCTCTGTAGTTTAGGACTCAGCTCATCAAGCTGATCAACTGTCATCTCAGAAACAGATATCTCCCTGTGGATCCTGGATGGTGAATTTGACCCAGGAGTAAGACACCTTTTAAGGATCTAGCCTTGAAGATCAATATCAAACTTGGCTCCAGGCAAAGGAATTACATTTGAAATTTTGATTTCAGAGAAAATTAAACACATTTTCAGGTATCAGCATATAATTGATCCAGTAGGTATTGTATTTGGGGAACAAAAGTGACAGGCATACATCAGCAGCTTTCACACACTCTTATATTCCATCTGCCTTCCCCATGCCCTTTCCCTGAAGAGCTTCAGTCCACTAACAACTATGCAATGTCAGAGCTGTCTGAAAATACATCTCCCAAATACAACAAGCAAATACATGAAAAATCAGCCTGTGTGAACATTATTTTATTTGTTGCTGCTTTTACTTGTGAAAATTCTCTGCTTTTAGACTCTGTGCAGACTGACCTGGAGGCAGCGAAGTGATGATAATGGAGTAGGCCAACTTTTCTGTTTGTTGCTTTTTAAAAAAAAGTTTTGATGCTTATTGCACTAATGAAGTCTGGTTGCCTATGGTTTTTTGTTTGTTTTTGTTTTAAATCTTGTGCTTGATTGCAAACCCTGATTAAAGCTTCTCCCAAGGAAGGGATACTTACAAGAGCTTTCTCCAGAGTGGGTTCTTTAATATGAGCTCACACTTGAGCCTTTCCTTTAGTCAGGACACTTCAAGAGCCTCCAAACTATCTGGCTGCCTATTTCCACAAAATTTATGAGAACATAATTAGTTTTAAATTCATTTAATTCTTTAATTCATTCAACAAATTCAAAAGTTATTGCTGGCAACAATGTGATTATAAAAGGGACTGGGCAAAAAACCACCGCAGGACTTCCCTCCTTCCCTCTTACTCATGCATTCACATATACACACATGCAAAGGGGGTGGGGGGGAATGTATACAAATACCTTAATATATGTGAGGAGAGAAATGAACCCTGATAGAGCAGGCTGTCCTTTATTTGTACTCTAACCCCTGAAACAACAGTGATCTCTGAAGATCTTTCCATCAACCTGCAGGCTGGTAGGAATTGCTTCTGCTGCTGTTTCCCACCCAGTGACATACTCGCAGCTGTCCTTGTGCAAGGGAGCATTTGCACTGCAAACAAGACACCCACTGCAAGCAACCAGTTGCTACCAGCAACATAGAGCCTTCAAGTCCAGGTCTACAAAGCTGAAAGATCCTCCTGCCAGAAAAAAAATATACTGTGACCTGGGATAAAATAAAGAGAATCCTAGAAAGCTTCACTTTATCTTACCATGTTTCTTTCTGGTCCATGTCATTGCAGCTTTGTGCATACAGAGAAAGAAGTGGAATTACTGTTTTTTAAACTAAATTCTTCTTTTCTCACCATAGAAACAGGTCGAGTGCAAATCTAAAGGATGCTCCTTCGATACATTTTCTGCCATAAATCTAGCTAGTGCAGCAACTCTTTGTTGCTGCAGTGTGTACTAATATATTCAATCTCTTTATCACATGGGATTTCATTACAGTCCCAGCAGTAATTACTCGGAAGTTTGAGTGCTGTCTCCATCTTGTGGTGAAATTTTAAAACTGCTGCTTTCCTGGAGTTGCAGCTTTTAACACTTTTACAAAACATGAAATACATTATATACTGATTTTAAATTATACAACTAGCAACTGGATAACGACATTGAAAGGTCATATATGAGACATACAAATTCCCATGCAATCTGTAATGAAATGTGGCACTTTTTAATCATAAAAATCTCAACAGGAGATGCTGTGTGTTTTAATTCTTATCCTGCTTCAGTTTCCAACTTTCACTTTGAAAGCTGATATTCTTCTACCAGTGTAACTCTGTCTAAAGACAAGCAAGAAAGAGTCTCACCCACCTCCCTCTCCCATTCCTCCTCCAGTTTAATACAGCTACTTCAATAACCTACTCTTTGCTAATATAAGAGAAAAGCACTTCTGGCAATTCACATTTTTCAGACATGGCAGCAGCAGAACACTACTATGGAGAACTAAAGCAGCTTCACCAGCAGAGACTCAGTAAATAGTTAAGCTCCTGCTTCACTGCCTTTCTTATGCCACACTGATTTTAACTGCTATGGACAGAAAAGAATAAAACAAGAGTCAGTTATCAGCACCCAAAGGCATGCCAGGTTCATACCTCACTGTGGCAGCTTGTGCTTAAGACTTTCAGAAACAGGGTGCCCTAGCTTAACTCTTACCTTGGCCTCCAGAAATATATTCTTGTTTTCCTTTCTCTTTGTTTTCTTGGCATGGCCTCAGCAAATATTTGGTCCCAGATTCTCCTCAATGAGAAGAGAAAAAATGCTGCTGTCTCAGTAGGACAACAACAACTTTATCAAAAAATGGTGTGAAAGGTTAATTCAGACGATAAATGGCCTGTGCCAGGCTCTCAGCAATGTTACGTTGACCTGCTTTTTGTTTTGTTTTCCCTAATTGCTTTCAAGTATGCCAAGGTCTGGCTTATCTCTAGAAACCAAAAGTACAAACAGTGCAACTGCATTTTTAAACCATCTCCTTGCACTACCCTTAAGGCCAAGGTTCAGGCTACAGGTCAGACTGGACCTCTTTATATACTGAGGATGCTGCTGAAGCCCATGAAGATGTGCTCCATATTCTGTGTGTATGAAGCTGCAGTATGGGATTGGGAAAACTTTTTCAATGTTACATTTCAGCATTTTACATCAATGTACAGTCCATTTCCTTTTGAAGGTACAGTAGCTCTGAAGTTGATAAAGAGTTGGCAGTAAAGCTGTGCCTGAGACCCTGGAAAAGTTTGCTGCTGAATGCGCAGCTGCCATTCCCATCAGCTGCCAGATCATACCCTTAATTCCAGAAAGTTTTCAAATTAGTCTTGCCAGAAAGTTCAGGAGTATTTGGACCACCTCCTTGTTTTGGATCAGTTCCTAGGTTACAGACTTTGCAAACAACTCTATTCATTTAAATGATCCTTCTAAACTGAACCACAAGCTACTTGGAACACAAGAAGTTACATATAAAAATATGATTGGAATTTGGTTTTAGTCTCTCATTAAGCTAGAATGCAAATGTGGAAGTACTGAAGATTTCTCCTTTCATTGCTGAAGTGATAAGGGAAGATATAATTTTTTATGAAAGGAAATCTACCTCCCTCGGGAAAAGTATTTATAATAGGACTATGAGTTAAACAATCTTCCTTTTCATTTCACACAGATTTATTTAAAACAGAAAATCCAGTTCTTTGAAGAGACACAACCTTTTGAGAGAATGTTCTCCAAGTGTCTGGGACCTTTCACTATCTCCTCTTGGCCAGCTGTACACCCACACCTCCCACTCTCAGGCTCCATTGTCAAGGAAGGCATTCAGGCTGGAATTGTCTGTCCTTGATGGCCCTTGGATAAAGACAACAGCAGCAGAACTTCTGTGTACCTTAGATGAGGGCACCTGAGAGTGGTCTCCTCTGCTCAGGAGAAGTTCTGGAATTAAATCCAGCAACAGAGCTACTGGAGCAAACCTGCCCCTAGACAGGGGGCTCCTGCCCCTACTGCTGTTTAGGTGGACCCCGAATACCAGCAAGTATGGGGGAAAATGCAAATTCCTTTCTGAGCAGTTTGTATCCAGCAGAAAAGGGGTGACAGCCCTCCTCATCACATTTACTGCCTCCCTCACCTCCATTTTATATCTTTAACAGAAGTATTTTCCTAAAACCTTGCTGTAATGACATACATGTAATCATCTACCTGCACTTCCAGACAATTACAGTAGTCATAAATGTATACATTTCTGTTGATGAAACAGAAGCTGACTATGATACTCGGTTGATTTATCAATTTCCAGCCTTGCTCCCTGTAACTCACAAATCTTCTGTCCTCATCAGCCTGCAATGACCTGAGAGTTCTCACTATTCTTTACATCAAAGTAACTCTGGCCAACTTAAAACACCCTTGAGAAAATGGCCCTGAACTGCCCAAACTCTCATAAAAGCCATTCATTGTATTTAAATCCTCCAGTACATGGAGTTGTTCGTGTACCTTTTGTCCAAGGAAAGAAAAATTAGATCATAGAACTCTTCTCACGGAAAGCTTCCTGTATATATTAATCTAAAATAAGTCAAGATACCCATCACTCATTTCTTCACTAGACAATCCATACCTCTGATTGAAGTGCTTCCAGACTTCCATAGTTACTTAGTGCTATGACCAACCTTTCAGGGCTTTTCTTAAACCATACCAGTCTTGTACTAAGTAACCAAAGAATTGGCAGTCACCTGCCAGTGACCTGCTGGATTCTTGCCTGGTTTTGTTTTTCAGTCATGTCTCTTGCTCATTCTTGTAAACAGCTCCAGGCTCAAAGATAAATAGAGCTGAAAAATCTATATACCTATCCTCAGCATGCAGAAACTAGTGACCATCACTTTTTCCAGCCAACCTCCTAATCCCTGCTAGGGAGCTCTTTCAGAAGCCATTGTTGATATTTTTCCTCCCCTAGTCCAGATGATGACTTTGAGGTTAAGCCTTTTAAAAAGACAGTAAAAAGCAGGCAGTAGCAACCTTGAATGAACTTCAAAGAATACCTCCCTTGAGCTGGCTGTATTCCTAAAGTAAAGTTTGATGTTTGTCACTGTGTTGTTCTGTGCTGAGAAAAAATATTTTGAACCCTTACAGTAGTAAGCTACAGAGTTGGTAAACACTGACTTGCCTCCTCTGCCTTGAGGATTAAACTTCTTACAATTACAGCTTGGGATAAATAACTGAAACTTGAGGGGGAAAAGGATCTGCTGTCAGAAATCCTTCCTGACATGGCACTAGGAATTGGGATTTCTCCAGGATTCCCAGGTTAGGACATATCTGTGTCTCTGGGAGCTCAGCTCACTGTTGCTCTGCTGCTCTCAAAGCAAACTCTAATTCTGGACAGCAAGAAGGATATGGCAGCCTTTGATCTGACTGCACTCCCCATACCTCACAGCTATGCTGGGCTGTATCTGTGCTTACAGTTCTGCATCACAGAGGTACAGAGTCAGAGCACACAGGGTTGCACAGCAACTAGAAGGCCTGGCAGCAACCATGCAGCACCTCAAGGTAGCCTCCACGTGATAAAGAGCACGTAAAAAAAGAAGAGAACATCAGATGTCCCTGAGCAATCCCCAAGCTGCATAAATCTAACCAAGTAGAAGAGATCATTTACAAAATTTGCATTTACATCTGAAACCCAGGTAGAGAGAGATTTTCAGAGAGAATGCAATATGCATGTAGTTCTAAGAGAAACATAGGATAAAGACTTCTGAAAATATCTTCCTAATACATTAATTGAGGAAACTGCCATTCATCTTAACTGCTGGCCTCTGCAAGTTAGCTGAAGTCATTAGATAAGTAGTAGTCCATTGACCAAACCTTCTCAATGGCAGCCTAACTCCATAAGCCAGGACTAGGTGTCAGATTGGTACATAAGTTTCTGTTCTGGATTTATCTATATTCCTGCATAGACATTTTCATAGCAAACTGAAGGAAAAATAAATAAATATGAAGAATGCAAGTAAGACTTAATTTCTTATATGCTGTTCCTTTAAATATCTGCTTTTGTCTTATCCTGATCTAACTCTTGAATTCTCTCCAATTCTCATCTGTATAATTAATTCAGGTTGTGTAATTTATGGCTAACCATTGATTTCATAATCTAGCTCTCAGAATAGCATGCATAGTAGTCTAGGTTATAAGGAATTACCAATAGGACTGAAAAAAGAACAAGAATAAAGTTCTTTCTTCTAATGAAAAATAACATTAAGTTTGCAGTCAGGAGTTGCCCTGGAAAACTGCAGTACTGAAAGAACTAGGAGTGACAAAAGCCAGAATGGAAACCTGAATTCATATGATGAGGCTGTCAGAAGTGACTGTTAGAACAGTACCTGCACAGAGGGTATCACATCTAGCTGAGCAGGAATGCACCTGCAAGACCACATATTCTAGAATACATACTAACAAGCTAGAAAGTGGTCACAAGAACCAACAGCATGATTAACAAACATTTAAATATAACATGGGATTTTAAGAGTCTTAGAACATCAGAACAAGTGCACTGGTTCAATTCAAGGGTCAAGTCCAGTACTCGGTCTCCAACCATTCCAGTAAATTAACACCTATTTTCATGGAAGAGACTGGTCCTTTTAGCCCAAAAGACAGTGAACAGTTAATGATTATCCATTATCCCCTTAACACTGATGATTCTGTAGGCCTCTGCATGCCTCCCTGAAAACCAACTCTTCTCAAGCCTGAACGATGCTAACTGCTCAGTTAATCCTCATATGGAAGCCCTTCCATCAAATTAATCTTACTGACATTTTCCATATACCTTCTAATACAGTGTCTTAAAGATAAGGGGATCAGAACTGACCACAGTAGTCAAGTGGTAAACCATGGATTTACATGGTGGAATAACTACATTCTCTTTGTTGTCATTCGCTTCCTAAAATCTGGTTTGCTTTGCTCATTGCTCCTAAGAACAGAGCTGATGCTTTCCTGCACCTGTTCCCTATAGCTACAAGGTCTTGTTAATGGTAATGGTCAAATCTAGGCCCATTATATTTCTTTTTACCCCATGGGCACCACTTTACATTAATCTTCTTTGAATTCCATTTGCCACTGTATTGTTCAGTCATCCAGGCTTCTCAAAAGTTTCCCAAAAACACTCAAGTAGTGAAGCATCAGAATTACCCGCTATATAATAAATACAAGGTAAATCCAACAGCATCACTGATACTATCAGTTTCAGTGGATTATAAAAGATACATGCAAGAACCCTGTACAGGGAAAACACCTAACTCAATTTTTCCACTATTTTATGTGCCTCAGATGGCAAAATAGTGTTCTTTACTCTTTCAAGGTTTTAATTTAGGTTTATGTCCACTTTTGCTTTATAGACCAATACAGACAAGTTGAGCAAGTATGACAAGTTTCATTCCCTAGGACATTCACAGGAAACTAGTCTTCACTGGTATTTCTAATTTACTTCTACAAGAAATAACTGTGAAGAGATCACTCCTAGAGCTGTTCTTTCACATTTTTAATGCAACAACATTTTGGAGGTGTCCCCCTCCAACTCTTACAACAGTTCTAGCAAAAAAAAAAAAAACCTCTATAGAAATATTGTTACACCAATGGTTTTCTGAAAACAAACAAAAACAAAGAACCAACCCAACCTTCCTGAGGCAGAATAATCTCCCAGTCACCATTCTGAGGCATGCGTTTGCTTGCTGTTTTTTGAGAACTGAAATGGAGTAAAACCTTCAAGCATATTCAGAGGAAACAAGCTTGTATTCCTAAAACATGTTTAGTGACTAATATACTTTCTGAACCCAATTTATATATTTATTTGCCTTGAAAAGAAACATGTGGTTTACAAAAATGCACTTAAGGGTGGCTTATTGTTTATTTCATAGGGGAGTACTGCTATACCACGTAGCTTTTCTGTGGTCCTTAGGCTTCACAGACAGCAGTAAACAGCTTTATGATATTGTTAGAATAGACTGTGGTTCTCATGAGGTGTGACGGCTGTTATTTTATAGCACTTAAATCAGTGTGAAGTGTCAGCCACCTACTGGAAATGGTATATACAGGCACAAATAATGTGTATGCACTTGATTCCTGCACCATGTAAATGCAATAATGTATTCATATTCCCTCTTTCTAAAGCACACTTTCCTTGACACAATGAGACTGCTTATGGGCAGCTGTGATGTTCCATGACACACTGCCCATTCTCCATGCTTACCCATTCTTTATGGCACAATCCACCCTTTTTCAGATGTACAGTCTTGCTGCAATTGCTGTGTTTCCCATGCATATCCTTTTTAATACATGGACTGATTGAAATACTGGTAAATTCACAGATGTGAAACTAGCCACCTATGTCTTTTCCACTAAAGATCTACACACACACAAAAAAATTGCGATGAACATAAAACAGGGGTAGCTCCTGAGCCACCTTCATCACAACAGAAGAAAAAAAGCACCACACAGACAAGACACAGGGGAAAACATAACCTGATACAGTGTGTTAATTTGGCTCTGATTCAGGAGGCAGCACCTGACTGAGTCAAGTCAGAATAACTTCAGAGAAGGGTACAGTGTCAGGAGCCAAGAAACCTGGCCTCTCCTCATGGCTTTCAAATAAAAAAAAAAAAAATCACAGAACTGTCATGGCTGGAAAGTGACCTCTAAGATCACTGCATCCAATCATAAAAATTTAACACCACCAAAAAAACTACAGGAAAACCCCACAAACAAACAAACAAAAAAAGGCAAACAAACAAAAAACACGATGAAAGGAAACACACAAAAAAACCCCAAACACTTCATCATCCCACTAGAGCCTCTCCTGAAGTAAGTGCCTCATATATACATTTTTTTTTAATACCTCCAGGGATGGTGACTCCACCACCTCCCTGGGCAGCCTGTTCCAGCACCTAACTACTCTTTCAGTGAATAAATTCTTCCTACTCATCTAAACCCCCCCCGGTTCAACTTCAGGCCATCTCCTGAAGTCTTCTTGCTATTTACTTAAAACAGGACAAACTCACCTCACTACAACCACCTTTCAGGCAGTTTTAGAGTGTGACCAGGTCTCCCCTCAGACTCCTCCAAACTAAATAGTTCCAATTCCCTCAGCTTCTCCTCACAAGCCTTGATCTCCAAACCCTTCACCAGTTTGGTTGCTCTGCTCTGAACTCACTCCAGCAACTCAATGTCTGTCTTGTGGTGAGGATCCCAGAGCTGAACACAGTACTCAGAGGCGTGGGCTCACCAATGCTGAGTACAGAGACACGATCCCTTCCCTTCTTGTGATGGCGACACTATTTCTGATACAGGCCAGGATGCCATTGGCCTTCTTGGCCACCAAGGCACGCTGCTGGCTCATGTTCAGCCAGTTGTGTTGACCAGCACCCCCAGGTCCTTTTCTGCCATGCAGCTTTCCAGCAACTCTTCTCCAAGCATGTAGCATTGCCCAGGGTTGTTGTGACCAAAATGTAGGACCCAGCACTTGGCCTTGTTCAACCTCATACAATGGGCACTGGCCCATCAATTCAACCTGTCCAGATCTCAGATTACTTGTGTAACCATGGGTAACTCAGGTCAGGTCTCAAACACCTGACCAAAGAGCTTCTAATAAGTTACTGTGGTCTAAGCAGCAATAACTCACAATAACTACTTGCATTCTCATAGCCAGCGAAGGACATCAGCTGATCCATGTATCTTGGATCTGGGCAGATGCAAGACAACACTTAGAGACAGTAAATAAAGCTCAGCTGACAAGGGAGAAAACTTCACAGGATGACATCTGTTGCTTTTGTTAGGTGCCCATAATTTGAATAATTGCTTTTAAGCAAGCATAAAGCTACCTGTAGAGATTGGAGTGCTCTAGCCACTTCCTTTCAGTATTTCTTACTGATGTTTATTTATCATGTGTTAAGAGTTCTGCTGCCCTCAATGTAGAAGAAATTTTGCAAGAGAAAACAGTTACCCAGATCAAGTTAGCCTACATACTCACCAAAGTAGGGGGTTCTGTTTTGGTTTGGGAGTTAGCTTTTATTTTTAAGTTTCAAGGTTATCATGCAAAGTGCTGAGAGGACAAATTCATTCTGCCAGGTCGACTTTTTTTTCCAAAAACATTTGTAGGTTAAATTTATATCAGCAGATTTTATGTAGGATATCATCTGTCAGCACCTGTCTCGCTTTATGAAAAACTGGGTATCATTTGTCCTTCCACAGACAGAATTAAAATCAGAAAAACAGTACAAAACCCCATGCTATGTACTTGACTATCTCAACAGGATATAGGGAAAGACAGACAGGAGGAAATCATAGGTTGCACTGAAATGGTTTTTACCATTTTGAAAAATGTCATTGGGTTCCAAAGATATGTTTCATATGCGTCGACTAAAATGAATTGACAGGGACTTGCAAAGCAAGTGGAAACATAACTATAGCCATTGCCAAATAAGAAAAGAAGGACTGGAGCAGCGTAGAGGAGTAGAGCCCCAGAGAGCAAAAGGAGACACCAAACAAAAAAGCTGAGAAGGGCATAAGAAGAGAAGACAATGTATGTTTCCTGATTTTAATAGCACTTCTACCAACAAAGCACAAGCTCTACATTCAGTTCCTAGCAGAAGCAACCTGTATATATGCTCCATCTGCACAGGTAGTTATTTATTTGTACACGAGTGATAACTGCATGCTTGATCCTAGCAACACACTAAGCACTCCCTCCCCACCTGACTCCAAATTTGAGCTACCAGGAGGTAGCAGAACTATCAACCTGAGCACAGGATAGCTGCCCAAGATGCCAAAGGCCCATGTTATTCCAAAACAATTTACATATAAAAGCAGAAAGACTGTTTGGATTCATTAAGGAATTTGGGCAGAGAAAAGAGTATCTTCTTCCTCAACTGGAGCTCTGCATGCTCAGAATTATGATTCCCTACTTCAGCCAGGTGGAGCCTAGCTAACACTGCCTCAGGACAGAGTTTCAGAAATTCATAACTCAGTTCTCTAAAGTGCATATTGTTGCTCAGCAGAAGAGAAATGTATGCTACTCCTGCCCTGTGGGCATAATACACAGCCTTTTGTTAGATCACTACCCAAAATCCTGCATATTCAAGGCTAAAATTCTTGCAAGTGCCAGGTGTTAAATGAAATGAATTGAAGTGGGACCACCAGACAAGGCTCACTTAATCTTTCCTATTTTTCCATTTAGCATATTCACTTCCATGCCAGTAGGAAATGAAGAACAGATGACAGCAATATCATCAAGTAACCACCCAGAATGTATTTTCTCTCACATCTAGCAAAAAAATGTAGTAACAAGGTACCTAACAGAAGGGTCTGGTGTGAAACTGGAAACTACAGTTTCAATTGACAGCTACACAGGGATAGCCCCAGGGTCAGCTGGTGTGGACTACTCAATACTCTGCACTTCCCTATCTGCTTGACCTCAGCCACCCCGAACAGCAGATGTTACAGACTCTGCAACAATCCCCTACCCGCCACACCCCAGACTGGCCCCAGGACATGATCCCTCAGCACAATCTGTACCATCCTTCAACTCACTCCAGGAGTCACATTTCCATACACTGTCTGCCCCATAGTTCATATTTTTAAAATCATGCTCCATTTTGCATTGCAAGTGACTCATGCTGTTCCTTTTGGAAGACAAGCTACACTACCAGTGCTCATGTCACCTGGATCTTCCACAACTCCTGGTCTTTCTCTGGAGCCAGGACAACTCCCTCTCCACCACCACACACTCCCTAATCAGGCAGCCATACCTGGAGAAGAGAGGACCACATGAAATCTAGGTCCTGAACAACAACTGAAATGGAAATACTTATTTTCATCATGGCTACTTCCTGGAAAGGTCCCAGGATAGAGGTTGTGTTGTCACAAGAAAGTTCCCAAAACTTCCAGGTAAGTGGTTTTGACTGGGGCAAGGAGGGGGGGACCATCAGATTTTGGCCCCAAACTAATCATCAAGATAAGAGAATGATGAATTTCGCATTCATATGTAGGAGCTACAAATAAGTGGTTAATCATTTGTGATTCCTTATTTACTGTAGTTTATTCTTTGCAGTAAAGTGTATGAAATCCTACAGATCCCCTGAATGGGTGTGCCAGCTTTGCAAATTACCACCTAGCACCCTTTTTGTGAACAGAACTGGAATAAAACAAGTATCTCAACTCTGTGATGCTTGGTTTTTGCACACCAGATAAATCCCAGATTTGGGACAACAGTTGTCATCCTTATGCAGTGAGGGGTGCTGTGAGGCATAAGGAGTTCTGTGAACCAGAACACCGGAGCAATCACTGCAAACATTAATTCCTCCAGTTCCTCTACATGCTATCTGTAACCGTCTCTGCTTGTGCTTCTGCCTTCCAGACATACGCTAGCCACAATTCTTGAGCTTAGGACTTGAGACATTACAGCCCCACAAACAACTTTCTTACAAAATGAGCTCTTGACAGAGGTCCCCTCTACCATAACTCAGGCAGCACTGGATTACTGGTTTCCTCATTCCCCTCTCTCTGGTGACCTTGTCAAAGTACCCCAAGCAGTTTAAAAAAAAAAAAACACCAACAATAAAACCTTCCCAAAACACTAAAAGGTGATGCATTTCACTGCTTAATACGTAATGTCCTCCATATAAGTGCTGTTTTCCACTGGGTCTAAGCTTTGGAGCACATCCCTTCAAACCAATTTTGTGGTGTTTGGTTTTGGTTTAAATAAACTAGGATCAATGAGGAGTTACAGGTAGCCTTACCCTAGGATTGATTCAGACTTATGCAAGGAGTGACTGACAGTCAATTGATATCACAACTGTTCAGTGGCCTCTACAAGGCTGGTCTCTGTCCAGTCCCTAAAGAAACAGGTGCCCCTACTACCAAAGTCAGCAGCTCAGCTGTATGAATCACAACCCACAGGCAGACCTGTCAGGCTCAGCCATGTCAGTCACCAGAGACAAATGATCCTCTGAACAGCATCTGATTCTGAAACAAGTCTCATACGGGACAGTCAAGGTACCATACACTAGGCTTTAGCTTCAAGTCCAACACTTCTGTTGTATGCTCAGAATTTTTTAAAATTTCTGTAAATTGAAGAAAAAAACACTACTACTCAGTATAAAAATATAACACAGATCTTCCATTGCCTCCAATACGTTTAATCCTCAAAATTTGGTTTTGCATTGTTAAGATCAACAGATTTGCTGATGTTCCAGGGAAGGCTGTTCTAGTAAGAAAGGGCCTGACAACATACCACATCCCAAAACTTTTTACGCTTCACCTTCTAAGAATTAGACCCAGAAAACAAGAACTTTCAAGCATAGTCTTGCAGTCAACAGTCAACTTTCCAATCAGCACACCAGCACACTAACCTTCAGAATCCATACTTTTCAGTGGCAATCCAGGCAAATTCACTGCGGTTGTACCACTCTCGTGGTTGTACCACTCTCGTGGTTGTACCACTCTCGTGGTTGTACCACTCTCGTGCAATTCATCAGGGCAGTCAGAGCACAGGCAGTGGGGAAGAGACCCAACAGTTCAAAGCAGAGGCTTTCAGCTCTTATGACTGCCCCTCAGAAAAAAAGTGTCCTTTTGCACAGCCTTTTTTGACTGTTTAGTTTCCAGGCTGCACCCCACTCTCAACATCTCTAAAAAACAACCACCACCCCACAAGGTAAAATTAAGTCACTTTCTTTCAACTTCACTCCCTTCTCCCTGCAAACTCAATCATACCATTCAGGAAATGTAATGCTCAAAATATTGCAGAAAACAGAAGTGCCACACAATCATGTTTTGAATCTGGCTTCCATCTATAATGTGAAAAAAAAGAAGAAAAAGGAGAGACATCACACAAACAATTTTCACACGTTTAATGTAATGGCACCCTAATTAAGTTTACAGTACTTTATTTCCACTAAATACTGTGTTTCAAAAGGGAAAAAAATAAAGCAAACATTAAAAAACCTTTTTTTGTAAAGTTTTAGAAACTCAACCATTTGGAGTTACAAATGCATAAATTCCTTTCAAAAGACTTAAGAATTGTATTTTTCACCCTCACACAACAACAAAAATAATAAGTTTTACTGGGTCTTTTCATGAGATACAGAAATCAAAGATGGCACTTACACTTATGGTCAAGGGTGTCATGAGGTGGTATCAGGACTTCCGCTCGAGAGTCTGCTATGAAGCAGACACTATAAATAGGAAAAGAATGTGCAAGAGCACTGAAGAAGCAAGAAGCACATGTTTTGCAAGCTCGTGTTCCAATAGCCATGGAACCAAAGACGGCTGGCTGAGGGAAGCCTGCCTGAATTTCTCCAGCTAAAGTCTACTCAAAGCATACCCACCACAGACAGTCATATCGATAACCACACCCTGGACTATGTGATACTGGTGACAAGCTCTCCTTTGGATTCTAACTTGGATTAACAACCAAAACAAGCTGAAAGGTCACTTGGAGAAGCCATAGGAGTAACTGAACATCGGTTTTGGTGTTCCTATGACAACTAATTAAGAGAACTAATACAGAATCAGATAAAAATAGACTAGGCATAAGTATTCTTTAAGGTATTATCAGAAGAATAGGGTTTCTAGTTGCCATCAGCTTCCCACTTTGTCTTCAAAGAGTTAAGGAAAAGTACACTTTACATCAATTACATCTGGAGCATCCTTCAAGAGAGGAAGCTAACCTGGAAGCAGCCATGGACCACTGATTTCACCTAAAAGATTAGCTTGAAAGACAGTGAACTCAGAGTCACATAAAACAGACTTAAATCTTGAGGGTGGCTGTGCTTCCTGGAATTTACAGTGCTCATTTTATCTTCTATTTCTCCAATTCAGAATTAGGGAATGGACCAAAGTCCGTAAGTAGACAAAATTACCTTTGGAGAAATCAGTGGTTTGGTTCTAGTAGGAACTTGAACTATTCCTTTGCACACACTTAAGAACTGCTCATTCTACTCTTTTGAAATTTATTTTTTATTAAGAAAATTCTCACTAGACCAAGAAAGTCATTAACTTTTTACCTTTGCATTCTGCTTCTACAGTCACCTCCCATCTCTAAGTTCCAGTCATCATCCCTAAAGAACATTGACTAATACTCCCTTTACATTTAACACTGAAGGCCACATGCTTTAAACTCTTTTCACTGTGTACAATTCTCCTCAAATGCACTCTAAAAAAAAACAATTTGATATTTATGAAAGTAATTCAGAACTTAAGTTAATAAGCTGTTAACTTGGATGCTCATACAAGATGAATCAGGCAGATTTTGATTCATGCACTGATGGAATATGTTAAAGAAAAATAGATGCAGAAGTTTACATGAATTACAATTTTTAGTTGACTCAATAATAGACAAGAAACTAAAAATCTCTACTCACACAGAAAAAGGGTGGTAATAACAAAAACAATCCAGCACTTTTCCTACTACAAGAATATTGCACATTCCGATAATGTTGCACAAATTACTGGCTTTTTATAAAGACCATATATGAGGTATTAGTCTATTAATAAATAAAGAAGAACATGGAAAAAGAAAAGCACCTAATACAATGCAACAATCCATTCCAAGTATTTAGTGAATGAAAACTGAACAAGCAATAATACATACCCTTGCAGGGAAGGTTAAAGTTACTCAGCAAATAGGCAGCTTTCAATATCCATTAAAGAAGCAAAGGGTTAAATCTCTTTCAATAAAGACTTTAAGAAGTCAAAGCCTATTTAGAATACTGTTGTTTAAAATGCTCATTTTGCAATCAATCTGAAAGGTAAATTCTTAACTCCATTCTAAAGGGACAATATGTGGGTGACAGTAATCTTAAAGGGGAACCAATTTAATATACTAAATTTGCATTACTAATTAAGAAATAACAATTTTTGGAATGATAGCAGTTAAAATATTCAGGAGTTTTGTTGTGGGTTTTTTCCTCCTGTTTTGTTTTTTGGGTTTGCTATTTTTTTTTTTCTTAGTTTTAAATAGTTGAAACTGGTTATGGATTTCCATGGTGCTAAAACTGATACCCATTAGTATGGTGTTTATTAGATTCCAACACCACAAACATTGGAGGAATGTAACCATTGTAATTTTCAGTTTTACTGTGTTTATGCTAAAAATTTACCTTTCAAATCACAATGATGAAAAATCCCTGATGACAGGTAATAAATCCCTCTTATCTACTCTTTATTTAGACCCTCCCAGAAACAGTAGGAATATGTAGGTGAGCTTATCTTAAGTTCACAAGAGCACAGGGGAGTATTTAAGTTAATAAACTCAGCTACAGAAACTACACTGCACATGTGATAATATAATAAGCATAAAACAAGAGTGGTTTATGCTCTTCCAAACCTTGTTAAGGACATACTTGTATTTTGGAAGAAAAAAACAAACACTACAACCTTGTGTGCACAAAAACTTTCATACATGAATATCCCTTAAGTAAGTCAAGGGATATTCAAATCTTAAGATCTTTTCAGGCTTATGAAAGACTATTTGGAAATAAAAGTAATTCCTACATCACTTTCCTAGGTGAAGCACTAACATATGCCCTCGTTATTTTCCAACTTTGAAAAAGTTTTATTATTAATACATTTGCAATGCTGGACAAAGTAACCAAGACGTAAGTAATTTCTGCTATTTTGTGTAAATTACCAAATTGGCACAGTAAAGCCGTATCAGGTAAAAACTGCAAGTGAAAAACTTGGAAAGATGTGATAAAAAAGCAGCACTTCAAAATTAAATTAACTCCTCTCCTCCAATCCATGCAATAGTAACTCAAACAGTTCTGAATTGGCATATATGAAAAAGCTGTATTACATTTCTGAAATTAAAAATATGTATCTTGTGTTGAAGCTCAAACTTAGGAAAAGTGTTTACTCAACTGAAATACATCTAATTTTTTCTGTCACATGAGATTACTTCTCTCCCATTCTAAGTACTTAGAGACATCTATTTCCCAAATGCATGTTGTTTCTACTGTGAAGATTAGTTTCATCTACAACTTCTAGCAGTTAAGTGTTTTTTAGAACAAACAGTTCAAATAATTTTTTCCATGTTAGCACAAAACAGGAAAATTATGAAAGTGTTGAAAGATGATGAAAAGAAAGGAAACATCATTGTCCAGAACAGTCTGTATACGTGGTAACCATGTTTCCTCGTCTCTGGGTGACAGTCCTACAGTGCTTGCTGGATCCGTGAAACCTGGTATCAGTTCGCACTGCATGTCGGTGTGCATTTTCAAAGTCACTAAATGAAAACATTTTTTCCATATTTTCAAACACATCATCGAACAGTCCACCTCCAAAAGAGAACTCCTGAAAAGAACGTCTTTGCCGATTGTGAGCTTCCCGATGACTTCGGAAGTGATTTTCAAAGTGCTTTTTGGACCGTGAGTTTTGACTGAAGATGTCAAAGTCTTTGAACAAATCATCAAAGTTGAAATTAAATGACTGATGGAACGGGCTTCCATTATTTCCTTGTCCTCCATGACGGCCAAATTGATCATATTCTCTCCGTTTATTCTCATCTGATAATGTTTCATATGCTATTTCCATAAAAAAATAAAAATGAAAGAGTTTATTTCCATTCCCTTTTGTATAATGAAACAAAAAACACACCACAAAAATCATACACAACTACAAAGCCCACTTCTCTCCCACTCCCTCAACAGGACAAATTTCAAGCAAAAATTTCAGTCAACACACAAGCCCAATCAAGCTCAACATTTGTTTAACTTTTTCCAATCCAAAATGAGCCGTTCAAAATAAACAGCTATTTATTTATAATATAGCGATACTAGGAAGATAGATTATATCCTCAAAATTTTAAATTCACAAAACATAACACAGTTTAACTAGCAATTATGATTTGCTATTTCCTTTCAAATATAAGCTCTATGATGTAGCGATCAGAAAGACTGAAAGCAAGAGGATAGTTAGCTCTACCTAACAAAATGAGCTGCCTGCTGCATTCCTATCGTAGAAACTCAGTGCAATGTCTCCAAAACTACTTGCCAGCCAGCAAGTTACTGAATTTACAACTAAGCAATAAGATATTTATCAAGGAGATAAAGAGAATGAATTTTCCCTATGTCCAAATTCTCAGTTTTTCAAAAGTTCAACAATAACCCCAGATTCTGTGGTTGGATATACCCAAAACAGAATTGGGCTTCCATTCAGTCTTTGGTTCACAACTAGAGCTACTGGTGTTCCAAGGCAAAAAACTGACAGGTATTATACCCATTTTAATAATAGCAAGTTTTTTAAACATTTCAGTTTTCCTATCTGTCAAAGTATATAAAATAGTTGCAAGCATTTGACACTTAAGAGTTGCCAATTCCTCCTGTAATTGATGCTAGCAACTGCAGTATCTAACGAGACTGTCTTCTCCCTTTGACTATATGAATAGCTACCTTTCTTTCAAAATAAACTTTTCTGCAGACAAGGAAAAACCCAGAAATTTACTAGCTTAGTTAGAACAAAGACACAAATAGATGGATGCAATAACAGCATCTATGGGGAGCAAAAGTGGGAACAACTCATTTTTCAGAAAAAGTTTTTCTATTCTTGATTATTTGTTTCCACTGGGATACTTTATCACAAAACACTTATGAATGGTGCATTCCTAGGACCATAGGAAAATTCGCATTGGAAGTCACCTCCAAACATGACTTGATTGTAACCTCCCACTCAGAATCAGTTACAAGATCAGACTAAGTTACTGACGGCTTTATCCACTCACTCCTAAAAAAAATCTCCAAAGCTGCATACTGCACAACCTCTCCAAGCAGCTTGTGCCAACACTGGCCTATCCTCAAGGTGAAATGTTTTTCCCTTATAACCACTCTGGACCTTTTTCACCCATTGTCTCTTGTACCCCCAAATCACAAACCACTGAAGCATTAAACTGTGTTGATAATTTGATTTTTGGATAATATTCCCATAGTTATTTAAAGGTTGCTGTTAGGTCCCCCTGAAGGCACAGTAATTCTGAGCTGGATCATACTAAACAGATCAAAAGGTATGAGTTAACCTCCTACTGTCCTACTGCCAAGTATTTTCTGTGACAAGAGGCATAAGCCAAAAAGTCTAGTAAGCAGGAAAGCATAAACACTGTAAAAGGCCTGCCTGTGTGCAAGAACAGCAATACATCAGACATTGATATGGAACACCTGGCACCACAAAAGTAGAATTAAGAAAAAAAAAAGTATTTTTAACCCTTATTCAGTAAAACCACAGTATACTCAAGTTACTGCATTTGATCACAGATATAAGCCACGTATCACACCAATAAGACTAACGTTAGTACTTATTACCTTCAGCAATTTCTCTAAATTTTGCTTCTGCACCAGGACTCTTATTTTTGTCTGGGTGGTATTTCATAGCCAGCTTGTGAAACGCCTTCTTGATCTGGCGGTCAGATGCATTTTTTGGAACTCCTAAGATATCATAATAGCTCTCTGTAGCCAGTATTAACTCAGTTATCATTAAAATGCACAGAGCAAATGTGAAGACAGATTGCGTAGTTGCCATTTCTCTGGTTTCTAGAAAAAAAAAGAAATATACTTGAAGGCGTTAGTACAGGTTCCACAACTCAAAGGTACAACTGTGAGCTGAAAGAGGAAGACCTTTATGCTTCAGGAGTCATTCAGAGACAGACATGTAAGCACATTGTTTCACAAGTGTCAAACTCCATTCCCCTAGTTTTATAATCACAGAATATGTAAATGGAAATACCACAAGAATCACATTTCATACACATCATAAGCGTGCTTCAGTATTCATCTTTGTTTTGCATATACCCTTAACTGTACATTCGCCTACAGAGATGTTACAGTGAAAAGTTTTGTGCATTTACTCTATCAAACAGTTCATGATAGCATATTTGAACTAGCTTTAAACTAATCCTTGATTTCTGGGACAATAAACAGAGGAACTCTAAATAAAGGGAAGGTTCCAAAAATCCATTCAATACTGCAAGACCAATTCACTGAGTACTTGTGCAACAGTAACAGCCTGAAGACACAACTAGCTTAGAGATCAACTGCAAGGTGCAGGAAGACAAGACTGTTAGACATGCATTCTCAGCTTCAGGTCATTTAACTGCCCTGAGGTGTACATAATAAAGAGTATAACATTCAAGAGTGTAAGAGTTCACTCAAGTAGGGCACATTTTCCCTCACTTTACAATGGGCTGGGTTTAGCTTACTGTCATATTAGATTATATTCTAAATAAAAACACTTCCCCTATCTTTGATATCAAAGAATTAAACTGATTAATACCATATAAAGGTTTACATATGACACTCTCCATGTCCTAACTGAACCAAAAAAAAGTCTGCTACACAAGACAAGCAGCTTCAACAACAAATAAAAGTTGCAACTATTTTTTTCAGCAACGTATTTGCCAAAAGTTCCATTTTTAAACAAACTGATGCTGGACCTGGGAAAAAGCTGTAGTATAAATAAGTCATAAGAAAAATCATGTCCCCATAGCCACGTAACCCTTCTTAATTTTTATGAAGGGCAGAGTGAGCTCTTCCTACCAGAGGAACAATTCAAATTACTTTCTAAAGTCTGTGCATATTATATTTAAAACACGAGTACATAAACGTGAATGTTGAAAGACAATATACTGTCACCTAGCCAGCAAGGTGTATGACAGACAAGGCCCTGAACATGCCAGAAGTAACACATTCCCCTCAGACTGCACTGATTTTTTGAGTATACTGTAAGCACATCTGAAAAACATTAATGGTATTACTTTTGTACCACCTGAGCACCATTAAAGTTCAAATACTTGTAGACAGTATGTGACCCAAACAGGTGCCATGCAGAGTTCAAAAACTTTGATTAATCAGCTACATAAGACAATTATGCCTTTAACAGAAAGTCCATACCCTCTAAAGAAATTAACACCCAAGCACCAAAAATGGGAAAAAAAAGAGAGCAAGCATTTCTAATACGTACATCAGGGGTCTAAAAATCAATGTTGTGAGGCAAGAGCAGAAAGCACATAAGATTAAAGTACTCATGCCCTCTTAAGCATGTATCTGGCTAGCAGCCTGCATGACATCAAGTGTTAAGGAGCAGCAGTTGAAACAAGCTGTATTTTGATCCGTGCCGATACCAAATGGACAGTTCTTTTCAGTATTCTTGTGCATGATACCAGGTATATTTTAAGTACAAGCCTTTTCAGAGCTTTTCCATGTATTTTCTCTCACCTGAGAGTGAGTTTCATTAACCTGAAATTTCACCATTTGGGCACTGGGAACTACACACATGTATCCTTCCACACTTTGAGCTTTCTTCCCATTTGTGTTTTATAGAAAAAGAATTGTCATCTAACATGTGAGACTGATTTTTATTTTACTTCATTTCATCACACCTGCATTGTATCACCTGCTGCATTGTCTTAACCTCCTCACTTCAACTATTAACCACTGAAAAGAGCTAAAAAGACCAGTTTATGTCCTTCATAAAGGGCCAAATTCTCTTTCATAACTGCCCAGCTCATCAGAGCCTGAAAAAAAAATTTAAAAAAAAAGTCAGGTCACTCCTTTATAGTTTTTTGCTAACATTCTAAAGTTCTATTATTCTTGATAATTAAATTTTTCTTTTTCTACAGTCCTAGATTGGGATTTCTGTAATACAGTTCTATGCTATACCACCCCTAGTTTTATCTGGCTTTCTAAAGCATATGAAAAAAAAACACTACTGAAGTTTCACTATTTCTTAAATAACGTTGACAGATGTAATGCTTGACCAACTCAGTGAAACTCAAACATAAAAATAAAACAAATGGAAATGAAAATCAAATATAAATGAAACAGCAATATAAGCAGCATTTTAAACTTAATGTTACCACAGAGACATCATCAATATTGTATTTAAACATCATCACCAATTATTTAATTTTATTTTTAGAAAATACCTGTTTGATACACTGTCAGCATCTTAGTGTTGCTACTGTTAACTGCCTGACCTCCACCCTGCTATTCCTATCTATTTTTACTATCAGTCTCAAAATAAAGTCTCTTTTAAACACTTACTCTGCTTAGGTCCCTTCTGTTTCCTATCAAAAAGGGACAAAAGCTCCACCTTCCATGCTGTGCACAGCAGTTACTTAAAACGCATTCCAGAATTCATTTCAGTTCTGTATAGTTCTTGACATTAAACATGCCACAAAACAGTCCCGCCTAACAATTACAAAGAACTAGATTTTTAGTAGTACATCTACTAATGAAATTAGCTATTTTATTAACACAGATGAATTATTTCTGTTCAATAAGTAGTTACAGATTTCCACTACTATTAAGCTTGGTATAATATAATAAGTTTGTCTGTTTATCAAAAATAGCATAAAGGTGATAAGACTCAATCAGTTCTTTATCAGTTCATCAACATTAATCAACAGTTGCATGATGAAGTAGTGGTTAAGGATGGTGTACTTGGAATAAAATCTGTCATATACAGAAAATAAGAAGCTACTTCCACCTTGCAATACAAATGCCCTACTCCATCCCTCTTTGAAAGTAATTTGCAAACATCTAAAGGTAAACGCTTCTATTGATCTCGTCTCACATAATCAGAAAATCCACAGCATAGCTACTGGCCTGATTACATGAATTGTGATGCACTTATCCAGCAGAATTCTGATGTCATATGACTATTCTTGCAACTGATTTATTAGTAGTAAAGCAGTTACCCAAGTTTTCCATTGGTTCCCATATCACGACTAACTCGATGAGTAAGCAAGTCTCCTAGTCCACAGACAACTACAGGAAAGTATGAAACTGCGGTGCTTGTACTTCT
Source organism: Chloroceryle amazona (assembly GCA_027560015.1). NCBI lineage: Eukaryota > Metazoa > Chordata > Aves > Coraciiformes > Cerylidae > Chloroceryle > Chloroceryle amazona. The sequence continues at coordinate 63,406 of JANHFX010028766.1, forward strand.
CTTGGCCTCGCCTATATTAACTGGAAAGCACATCTAGAAGGCGGCTCAAAAGTCTTGCTCTGAAGAGCAAGGAAACGAGACAAAACAACATCCTCCCTAGCCAGACCCATAAAGAACCTCGCTACAGCCGTACGACAAAGCGAGGCCGAGCCAGACCTCAGCAGATGACAGTAGCACTAACTGACGCCGTCCCACCACTAAGTCGGCCAAGCTTGGTAAAGATCATACTAAATGGGCCTAGCAAGAAATAAGAGCCTAGAAGTGCCCCATGGGCAAATGAATTCACCAGACCGAGTCCCGTGTCCCTTCTCTCCCCACTGTCCCCTAACGCCCACCCCCAGCCGCCCCAGTGCCCCCTAACCTCTCCGGTCCCTCTGCGTCTACCTTCCCTTCATGTATCTCAACACCCCTC
>JANHFX010028768.1:10579-30242 GCA_027560015.1 Chloroceryle amazona
CCCCGTGGAGCTGTGGTGCTGAGGGCCAGGGGTCAGTGGTGCCCTGGCAGTGCTGGGGGAACGGTTGGACTCAATGATCTTTGAAGTCTCTTCCAAGCAGAACAATTCTATGACTCTGATTCTGATTTTGTCAGCCCCTGGGGCTGGCCCCAGGTTCTGATGGGGGTAGCCCCATTCCCACCTGAGCGAAACAAACACCTCAACCCCCCGTTGTTTCCCCAGTTCCCAGTGATGCAGCAAGGAGCGCCAGCCCAGCAGCAGCTGATGCAGAACTTCTACCAGCAGCAGCAGCAGCAGCAGATGATGGCCCAGCAGGCAACGATGCAGCAGAAGACAGCAGCTCAACAAAAACAACCAGCCTCAGCACCGCCGCAGCCCCAGGCCCAGCCAAGCCCGGCCCAGCCTGCGCAGCCCCAGGAACAACCGGTAAGAGCCTTGCGAAGCATCTGGAGCGGCAACGGAATCTGGAGGCTCTCCTGCCAGGTCCCCTAAGCTGGGAACGCCCCAGCAGGGCAGCTGGGTTTTCAGACCCCCAGAGCCCAGGTGAAGGGTGCTCTAGGGCCTGCTGGGTCCCAGTGTGTTATTCCTCAGTTGCTTCCAGATGTCTTTGCTGCCTCAGAGACACGTGCCATTGTTTGGAACTCTTTCCCAACAGGGTGCTGGGCTCTGGAGTTATGCTCTGAGTCTGTAGAAAGAAGAGTAGAAAGCAGGTGAGAAGATAGAAGTAGCTGTTCTAATGCAGCTTTTCTCTATCCCTCTCCTGTCTTGTTGCCTTAGAAGACATATGAGAAGTATAAATAATTTTAAAAGAGTTTAATGCGTCAGGGTGGGCACCAAGCAACAGAACTACTTCATGCTGCTGTCTGTTTGGAAACCTTCCCTCTCATCTTGAGGGCTCTGATGCAGGGGAGGGCTCAAGCAGCCGCCCTGGTTGTTTCTGGAGCTGAGATACCTCTCTTTCTTTAATGAATACTGTGGAAAAGCGAGTTTTCAAAACACCGTATCTAAAAATAAATGAAAAAATCATCCACTTTACTAATCACCTGGACGTGAGTCCGTGATAAAAGCTCTTTACTTTGTGGGGAATGTGACCACGGGCAGGGGAGCTGTGCCAGAGGGCAGGGTCCCTGCTGCCAAAGCCTCTCTGCAGTACCCACGGGAGGAAGCTGCGCCTTTTGCTTTTGTCCCTGCGCCATCCTGTCCGCTCTTGCTTGCATTTGGGAGCGCAGAGAGATGTCCCTCTCTCTAGCTGGGAAGATGCCGTGTGCAGGAGGCAGCTGCCAGACCTTCTGCTGTGCAAAGCAAACAGTGTCTGATAACAAACCACTTCAGGTACAGTGTTTGAGCCCAAACAGAGGGTCGGCTCCTGCTCGCTTGTGCCCGAGTTGCCAATCAGGACCTCGCTAATCTCTTGAGCGTGCTTCCTTTGAGGTGACATCGGGAATTAATTTGGCTCACAAGCTCCATAAGCCTGTGACCTGAGCGGTGCTGGGGGAGCATTGTTTAGTTTGGCTGTCTCATATTCGCCCCCTCTGCGTTTCTGTTTGTTTCCAGCCGGTTGTTAGGGGAGGTGACAAGTTCGGAGCTGTAGTGTTCCAGTCTTGTTATTGTTTTGCTGACTGACCTGGGGCAACTCAGTTTACTGAAATCGGGGGGAGATTTTTCGGTACACGGAGACAAGTTCTGGGAGAGGCCCATTATTACCCTGTTCCTTCGAGATGAGAGGTGCCCAGATGTTCAAGTGCATCTCTGTAGAGCTTTGCTGCGACTCACTAGCACAAAAAAACCCCCAATCTTAATTGTATTAAATCAGCTAGATTGAAAATTAGCCTTATCCCCCTGGAAGGCTGATCAGAATGGATGCATCTGGACACTTTTCCACTCCTGCTGCACTCAGCAGGGGAAAAACAGTGGTCAACTCATTTAAAAAATGATAGCCAGACACGGTCTCTGCAGAGCAGAGTTTCCAAGCAGAACGTACCAAGCCAGGACCTGTCAAAACCTTTTCACGTTGCGAGAGTTCAGCTTAATAAGCTCTGCATTTATTTCTGTGGCAATTTCAGCACTGCCCTTTTCTTTCTCAGCACCAAATGTACTGTTCTGCAGTGACCTACATAGGGGATGTAAGGTGGGCGCATCAGAAGCGGTCAGGTCAGTTTGCTTCTCGGCCACAGTCTGCCTTAAAATGCCAGATGAAAAGCAGGACAGCTGAGCACTTGTTTGCCTTGCCCTGCTGTAGTTAAGCACCACGCTGGGGTTGTAACTCGCTTTCTTGGTGCCCTTGTAGGTCTTTCCATGTCTTTCATCTGTTCTCCTGGGTTGAAAGTGGCCTGGGATGATCCAGGCTGGGGAACAAGGAGCGCTGGTGCCCAGGCAGTGGAGGTGACAGGCACAGCTTTGTGCTCTTTGCGTTCTAGTTTTCCTGCCTCAAATCCAGCCGTGGGATCTCACTGACAGACAGGGAAAAGTGCTGTGATCAGAAGTGCTGCTCTTGTTCGTCTCTACAAAACAGTATTTCAGGCACTTCCTGGTTTGTGAATTAACACAATTCGGAGGTAATGGAAAAATAAGATCAGTTGGAAGAAACTCCTTGAAGTTCCCCAAGGGTTTGTAGCTGCGCTAGCCTGGGTTACACCTAAACCAAAAGGGTTTGGTTTTCTCCTCCAGATTTAAATGACAAATGTTGCTCCTGTGGTCCTTGTGTGGTTTATTTATTTTATTTTTTTTTTCCCCTAAAAAAAGCTTCTCGCACAAGATTTGTCCTGAAGACCTGCACTCCCTTAGGGGCTGGACTCCACTCACACATTACCTGCTGGAAGAAGTGCTGTTCTTCACCTTACCCCCACTCCTTGTGTTCTTCTGACAAGGCTCCATCACTCTGTCATCTGCTTTTTATTTCTTTTTTTTTACCTCTGCCCTGGATCTCAGCTTCTTTACCCCATGAACAAGCTTGAGACCAGCTGGCCTTGACTGACAAGTGCTGATAGAACCTTTGCTTCCAGAGCTCCCCCATGGAAAGAGAAGTCTCTGCTTGAGCAGTTGTAGTAAACCCGAAATACTGTAGATCAGTGAACTCTCCCCACCCTATTCCTGATTCTTTTATCTGCTTTTATTCCTCTCCAGACTGTTCCCAACCCACGACTTGGTCACATCCTCCACTCGGTGACTCTTCCTTGTGGCTGTTGTTGACGGACAGGGACATAACCATTTTACTTTCTCTCCTAGATGCAGGCTCAAATGAGGCCACAGCAAAAACCTCAAACCACAACACCCCCGGGAGCTCAAGGGCAGAAGCTGGGCTCTCTCACCCCTCCGTCCTCCCCCAAGACGCAGCGCGCAGGACACAGGAGGATTCTGAGCGACGTGACCCACAGCGCGGTGTTTGGGGTTCCGGCCAGCAAATCCACCCAGCTCCTGCAGGCAGCTGCTGCCGAAGCCAGTCTCAACAAGTCCAAGTAGGTGGCTGCTCACTTGGTGTCAGAGGGTTTGGAGGGAGGCTGGTGAGGCTCTTCAGGGATTTTCTAGGCAAAGCTCTGCGATGAAGGTAGGCGGCAATCTCCGGGGTCTAAATGAGTCTGTGCCTTCCCAACACCACAGTTTAGGGATGGCAGAAAGTTGCTGAAAAACATCCCTGGGGGAAGAAGTCCTCCTGGTCTTTGGCTCCCCAGAAGCCAAGCAAACAGGGCCTTCTTGTGCATTACAAAGCACATCACTGCCAGCAGCAGCCCCCGGCACCTGCTTCGCACTCGCCCCTCAGCACCAGCTCTGCCCCAGCAGCTCACCCAGGAGTGTCTGCAGGCAGGGAGCCTCCACGTGAGCACTGCAGAAAGCACTTTCAGATGAGATGTTCATGATGCTTGTTCTAATCCCTGATACCAGGGTGCTCAAACAGATTGAGTAGATAGAACAAACTGGTCCCATCTTTCTGGGCGCGCACGTAGAATAACTTGCAGCGGGTGTTTTCAGTAGGAAGTCATTTGTAATGCAGTAGCTTGGACCAGCTTGTAGTGCTGGCCTGAGGATTTCAGATGGGTTATTAATGACTCGTTTGGTTGGGGTGATCACATCCAGATCTGCTTCCACCACACCCTCGGGTTCCCCAAGGACCTCACAGCAGAATGTCTATAACCCGCCCGACGTCTCCGCGTGGAATCCGTTTGACGACGATAACTTCTCCAAGCTCACTGCCGAGGAGCTGCTGAACAAGGACTTTGCCAAGCTGGGTGACGGTAGGTTCACGGAGCTGGTTTAAAGCAGCCTGCTCTCAAAACAGAAGATGGTGTGGAATGGTGCTGGGGTGCTGCTCCTGTATTGTCATGGTCCCCTGTGACTGTATGAGCTAAATCCTTCCAATTTCCCTTCGCTGTCCCTGTCCTGAATTGCAGTTAAATGAGCAGGATCCTCAGAGGTAGCACCTGCTTTTAAAATGGCCTTGGATCAGTTGGTTGTAGAAGCTATGGTTTAAATTCTCCTTTATCTGCAAGTTATGATTTACAGGAAGGAGTTTAAGCCACATACTGAAATAGTGTCCTGAAAAAGCTGCCTAAGCAGCCTACCTTCAGAATATAGAAGGTGTTTTCCCCCTAAATCTGTGTCTGATGTTTCAGGGAAAGCTCCAGAAAAGACGGGCAGTTCCACAGAGAACTTGATTCCAGGTTTCCAGCCGGCTTCGTCTGCAGCCCAGGCAGATGCCTTTGGTGGCTCTTCCTTCAGTGCTGGATCAGGTGAGTTTGTGAGTGACAATGACCTGGACAACACTGCAGAAAACTGGCAACTCTTTGTCATAGCCTTTTGGGAAGGAAGGTAAATCTGATACAGATTGAGCTGGACCTTGGCACCGAGAACTGTAGGAGAGGGTTGGCCCTTCAGTAAAGGAGGGCAGGTGGGAACATGGCATGGTCCCTGTCACCGTTGGGTAGCAGAGACAGGAGGTCCAGTCTACAGGCAGAGGTGAAGCCCCTTGAGGTCCCAAGAAAGCTTCCTAACCTGTTGAAGTTCCGTGCAGCTCAGAAGTAAAATACATAGCTTGCAAGAAGGGAGTTGGACTCGGAGGCATCGGTGAGATACGTTGGAGGATGTTCCATGCCTGCAGTTGTTGGGCTGGATGAAGGAGAGGAGCAGGGATAATTCCCTGCTGCAGAATGAGAAGAGTAGAGACAGGAGCAAGCAGGGGAAGTCCTCAGAGCAGAGCACAGTTAGTCGCAGAACTGTCATGGTAAATGGTGAAGGCAAGAAGTCCTGCACTGGCTGTGCTGTCTGGGTCCAGAGGCCAGGAGACTTCATCTGGTCTAAGGAGCTTTTCTGCAGAGGCTTCTGCTTGTGTGACCGTGTCAGTGAGTCTCCTGTAGTCCTTGGGTACCGAGGTTTTGCCGTGAGCAGCCCCTTCAATGCTGAAAAACCTCGGTGAGTGCTGCTGCTTGTTCCTTGCTCTTCAGCATCACTTCTCACCCAACGCAGCAAAGACCTGCCAAGCACAGGACTGGGAAAGTGCTTCCAGGAGCCCTAAATGAAGTGATCCTCTGCCCAGTCTTGTGCAGCTGTTCTTACTGGTGACAAATGCAGCTCTGCCCAGTCTTGTGCAGCCGTTTTTACTGGTGACAAATGCAGCTCTGCCCAGTCTTGTGCAGCCATTCTTACTGGTGACAAATGCAGCTGATTGACGCTTCCCCACAGATGTGCAACCAGCCCTTGGTGAGAGGAGTCTGGGGAAGAGATTGAAGAGTCCCTGGTGGGGCAAGAGGAGACAAATCCATTTATGTTTATTTCTATTTATAAAGAAGAGATTTAGAGGAGCTTATAACTGAGCTCAGTATTGGGGGCTCTTAACTACGAATTAAGGACTCGAAGTCCATGACTCAGGAGTGCTCTGGGGAGTTCCTTCCTGAGTTTGTCCAGCAGTTCAGTACCCTGCAAACAGCTGATGATGTTCCATCAGCATTTGTGGAGCAACGTTGAGTCGCAGCAGCTCCAGATTCAGCTGTAACGCACCTTCTGCAAAGGCTGGGAAGCAGCTGCAGGTTCTGGCCTTTCTGGATGCTGTAGCACATTCACTTCTTTTAGTGGCTGTCTTTAAAATGTGCCCCTTGACTCTGCTGTCCTGCAGAGGCTTGGAAATTCTGTCAGTGCTGGCAGTGGGCGCTTGTAGCCCTTTCTTTTGTCTCTCCTAGATCTAAGCCTGTCTGATGCAAGATGCTGTATCTTTTATTTGGTCCGAAGAGGCCCAACACAGGGCGGGGGGCTGGCCTGCTGGGCACCCTTTGTTGAGGCATTTCACCTTTTGTGCCTCTGTAAAGTGAGATAATAGCACTTCCCTGCCAAGGAATGTTTTGAGATCTGTGGGTTCAATTGTGTTGGAGAGCTACGTGGTAATAGTTGTTTGGGTTTTGTGTTTGCCTTTTCTTTTGCCTTTTCACTAGCAAGAGAAAGTGGCTCTGAGCTTGGCTCTTGGGCTGTAGTTTGGACTCTGTAATGCTGGTTTGTGCTGAGATGTTGCTGGATGCTTTCTGCGTCTCTTCTCTGTTTCACTCTGCCTTTTCTCTTCCTGCTTACCAGCTGAAAAAACGAAAGACATTCTGAGTTTGGATACTAGCCCTCCTCTTCTGTCTGTGCCTGATCCTTTCATCCCTCTCCCGTTGTCCGACACGCCAGGTAACCAGACCTGAGTTTAGGGTGGGGGGGCAGATTCTCGTTGTGTGCTTTGTGCTCTTAATCTTCCAGTTCTGTTTCTAGGCACACCAGAAACCCTGGGCCCCAGTCGGTGGTTCTGGGCTCTGTGCTGAGCTCCCTGTAGCAGTGATGTGACTCTCTCCACCGTTGAATATCTGGGGTGGTGGTGGGAGGGGTGCTGAGCGTGAAGTCCTTAGACCCTGGGGTTGTCACATTGTTCCTGATGCCAGCAGTATTGGTGTCTTTAGAGTTTCAGTGTTCAAAGCCCAAAATAATCAGCGGGTAATTACCTGTTCTGACCTAAACCCTTCTCAGATTGGCCTACGGGGTTGAAATTGTAGTTTTTCTTATTGTTAATCTTTCTTTCCTCTAAGAGCCAGTGTTACTTTGGCTTCCAAGGTCTGTTGCAAACTGTGCCTCGTACGAAGCCCAAGTTAAGATGTGACCTTTTCTGAATTGGCAAAATTTCCTCATGCAGTTGGTAGCGATTTCCATCTACTTTGCAGTGCTGCTTGAAAGCTTTTCCTGGGTGCACGTTGCTGACTGCGGCAGCCAACACTTTTTAGCACGAGATTATGTAAGTGCTTAGGAGCTTATTTGCAAATCAGTGGGATTTGGAATATGGGAATGTGGTTGGTTTTTATTATCTTGGAGTTTCTTTAAGCTCTTTGGTGGTGGCTGTGTGTGACAGGTCCCTTCTTGTCAGCTCACCCCAGAGGGCAAGTGCTTGTTACAGCTCTCAGCCCTGTCCTGAGCTCAAGCTACGGATCAGTGGTCGTTTGACAGCAGAGGACCCCAGCTTCAAAATGATGTGCTTGTAAAGATGGCATCTCTCCATGGAAAGTTAAGCAATTCAGGAACAAAAATAATCTTTCTTATTTTTTCCTTTTTTTCCGTGACTGTGGAGCTTGCTTCCGTCTGGTCGATGCTCAAAGAGCATGAGCAATGTGATTTTACTTAGAAATGCTGCAGTTCAAGAAAAGAAGCACAACTTAGAGGCCTTCTCCCCATATGAACACTTGCCAGGAGCTGACCTGCCCAGCTCTATTCTGACAGCAACTACAGAAGGCAGATGACTGCACATTTTTCTTCCCCTCTCCAAATGCTGTTGGCAGTGCCTGAAGGAGATGTGGCTTTGCTGGCTTCCTGCAGGTTCCTGCAAAGATACCTCTGAGGTTTTATTTTTATTTGTTCTTTTAATACAAAATTTGCAGCCAGGAGCTCACGGATGTTTTCAAGGGCCAGAGCTACAGACTTATCCTTAGCTTTGAAAACTGAGAGGGATCATCTGTGCTTGTAAATTCACCAGGAAAGATAAAACATCCAGGATTTGGACTCGGGTTTTCAGGCTGTGTCTCTCTCCTGCAGAACAGAGTCATCTTTGTTCTTCTGTGTCTGCATTACCTGTGCAGAAAATCCTTCCAGCAAGCTTGAGAGGCCCTGGCCATGCAGGATGTGCTGATGTGCACATGAAAAGCATCTCTTCGGGGTTCCCCTCGGCTCCCTAGTGCTGGGGCTGACTCCAGGAGATCAGCATCTCCCCTTCCACATCCCCGAGCTGCCTCAGTCTTGTGCAGAAGCAGCTGAATTTCTTGGAAAGCTTGTTAAATATTTCCTTTCTGTTTGGAATATTTTCATTTTTGAGCAAAACCTGGTGGCGAATCTCATGGAAAACATTTTGTGTCTGTCTTTTGATAGACTGGGAGCACACGTAGCCCTCTCAGGAGGAAAAGCGTGAGCCGTTACCTCTTGGTTACAAGAGCAGTGTTGTTCAAGAGGGCTTTAAGGACAGGCATAAGCGAGGCTTTGAGTTGGTATTTTCCCTCTCTGTGGTACTGAGCCAGTTTTGTCAGTTCTGTGTCTAAACCTGCAACAGCTGATGGTCTGGCCCAGAGCTCAGCTGCTTTTTATTGCACAAGCCACAAACTTGTTCCCTGCGAAGGCACCTGAGGGCCCAGGTGGCATCACTGAGTGTTGGCCTGAGACCTTTCTTGGCTTTTCCCACCTTTCCTCTGCCTGCTCAGAAATTCAGATGAGCTTTTCTGTCATAGATGCCTGAGAAACAAGTAAAAAAATGCTCATTGTATGACAAATAACCATGGGATGCATCCCCAGGCAGCCTAAACGTGTTCAAAGGGAGGATCGCGCTGCCGCGGAGCTACGGCTGACAGATGGGGTGTTCAGTGGGGCTGCTCACGGGAAGGTTTGGTGAGGTTGTTCATAGAATTAGAGAGTCATAGAATGGCTAAGGTTAGAAAAGACCTCCAAGATCATCAGGTCCAACCCTCTTGTGTCCAGTTCTGGGCTCCCCAGTTCCAGAGGCACAGGGAAATACTGGAGAGAGTCCAAGGGAGGCTCTGAGGATGCTGAAGGGACTGGAACATCTCTGGTGAGGAAAGGCTGGGAGCCCTGGGGCTGTTCAGCTGGAGAAGAGAAGCCTGAGAGGGGAGCTGAGGAATGGTTACAAACATCTGCAGGGTGGGGGGCAAGAAGAAGGGGCCAAAATTCTGCTCATTCAGTAAAGGAATTTTTCCTAATGTCTGCTCTGAACTTCCTCTGGTGCAACTTGTGGCCATTTTCTCTTGCCCCGTCATTAGTAACTAAGGAGAAGAGGCCAACACCAGTCTCTCTACAACCCTCCCTTCAGGCAGCTTGTAGAAGGCCACAAGGTCTCCCCTCAGCCTCTTCTTCTTCAGGCTAAACAATCCCAGCTCCCTCAGCCTCTTTTCATGGGACTTGTTCTCCAGACCCCTCACCAGCTTGGTTGCCCTTCTCTGGACCTGCTCCAGCACCTCAATGTCCTCCTTACACTTTGCTGTCCCAAACTGGACACAGTACATGAGGTGAGGTCTCGCCAGTGCTGGGGACAGGGGCACAATCACTTCCTCCTGCTGGCCACGCAATTTCTGATCCAGGCCAAGATGCTGGTGGCCTTCTTGGCCACCTGGGCACACTCTGGCTCATGTTCAGCAGCACCCCCAGGTCCTTCTTTGCCAGGAAGCTCTGCAGACACTGCTCTCCAAACATGTAGCGTAGCCTGGGGGTGCTGGAACTGAAATGCAGGACCTGGCCCTTGGCCTTGTTGAGCCTCATCCCATTGGCCTTGGCCCATCGCTCCAGCCTGTCCGCATCCCTCCGCAGAGCCTCCCACCCTCAAACAGATGGACACTCCTGCCACTTCATGTCATTTGCAAACTTACTAAGGGTGCCTCAATCCCCCTCATCCAACTCAGGAAGTGCTTCTAGAGAAGAGGTAACGGAGCACCCTACAGAAGGCAGAAATTCCAGCTCTGGACAACACTCAAGTGGCAGTAGAATGGTTTTCAGTATATTCCTCATATGGAATCTAATGGCTGCAATTCTTAATGGAATTGTAACTGGTAAGAGGAGCTGGCAAGAGGGATATAAAAATACGGCAAACCAGCTGTTGAAATAAGGGAGAATTAAATATTCATGCTGAAAACATTTTTCCTTGTGCGTGTATTGGAAAGCGAGCCAAGTTCTTCTTAATAAGCTTATTGCAGGCTCCACTGACAGCTAATCATCATGGAGTGTTTGATCAGAATGGGAATTTTTCTGCTTCGTGAGGCTACTTAAATGTCTATCAGAATGATTTTAGCTCATAGGAGCATGGGAGGCTAAATTTTACACAGGGTGTTATTCCAGAGACCTGAAATTAAATGATGTTCTGAAGCTTCAAGGCAGATTTGCCACTGAGGCTTTTCTCCGTGACCAGTCCCGGGTCTAGAGTCTTTTAGGCCCTTTATGCACAGTAGGTTTTGTTTCTTCTGACTTCATTGTCTATTGGCCTAACTCAACTTTGAACTCGGTCCTGAGAACCTGCTTTACTGAAACATTTAATGAGAGGTTTGACCCAGAGCATGGGAATATTTCTGCTTTAGCCCCTGTCCCTTGTTAGCCGCTGAAATTGAGATGCTGAAGTGCTGTCTTGCCGTAGCCACCTGTGCTCTTCAGACATCTGATAGTGTCAGGAAAGGTTTTAGGTCTATCCTCTTTCCTCTAGAAACATCCTGAAGGGGCTGGAAGAGCTGCCTTCTGAGGAAAGGCTGAGAGCCCTGGGGCCTTTTAGTCTGGAGAGAAGATCTAATTAATGTCTATAAATACAGAAGGGCTGGGTATCAAGAAGGCAGGGACAGCCTCTTTTCACTCGTGCCCTGTGATAGGACGAGGGGCAGTGGTTCAAGCTCGAGCACAGGAAGGTCCACCTCAGCATGAGGAAGAACTCATGGGTTACAGAGCCTGGAACAGGCTCCCCAGAGAGGCTGAGGAGTCTCCTTCTCTGGAGACTTTCAAGACCTGTCTGGATGCATTTCTGAGTGATCTGCTCTAGTTCTGTCCTGCTCTGGCAGCGGGGTTGGACTTGATGATCTTCAGAGCTCCCTTCAAACCCCTACCATCCTATGATCTGACCAGATAACAACTTTTTGAGTAAGTGAAGGGTAGACCCAGTGAAATGCTTCTGAGGTGCTGCCAAAAATACTCCTTTCCAGTTGTTCCAGGGTTGGTTCGTTTGGGGTGGGAGAGGAGTGTTTCCTTCTTTCTCTGGTTCCAGATAACTGCTCTTCTCCCAGGTGCCCTGTGCCATCAGCATCCTGGCCTATCCCCCCGCCCTGCACAGAAAAGGAGAGCGCTGAGGTGGTGGGTTTGGGTCCTTGCAGCAGAGAAAGCACAGAGAAGTCATCGAGTGGCAGCACCGAGGCACAAGAGCCGAGCGGGAGAAGCTCTGCTCCTCCCCGGTACTGGATGGAGGACAAACTCCCCTGTGCCACAGCTTGCACCGGCGGGCTGAGTCCACCCGTGGCACTGGTGGCTCATGTGTGGCAGTTCTGAGCACAGGGCCGTCTTTGCTCAGCGAGTCAACCTTTCTTTTTAACTCCCTTTCAAAAGAGAGCGGATGGTTCTTTGCGAATATCCACGACCATTTACTGCCTGCGATAATTCAGCATCTTCACCGCGCCTGGGAGACAAAAGTCCCTTGAGTGTGGTCAGTTATTTGTTTGACGAACAGCAGCACCCAGCAGCCTCGCTGACATTGTCGTGCCCATAACAGAAAGTGGGGTAAAAGAAATTCCACGCCCGGCACAGCTCGGGAACTGTGCGGATGTGCCTGGGGGAGGAGAAGTGCCTGTGCCGTCTGGGCCCGCGCTGGATTCTCCTTTCCGATGGAAAGGCAAATGGCGTTGCTTGTTAGAGAGTCATTGGTGATGGTGGAGCTCTCTCAAGCTTTTAAGTAGCACTTTAAGGCTGGGGTTTTGCCTTTTTATTTCCTTCAAATGCTCAGGGACTCGCGTGGTTTTGGTAGCCCAAGAGGATGCTTATCAGGGCTCGGGAAGCAGGTATCTTGCAGTGAGGTTTGAAAACAACACGTGTCCGCACCCTTGGCCTGTTTCTAGAGCTGGCCAAAAGCATGTGGCCCTGATAACCATTCCAGCTCAAAACTTACCTGGCTGCAAACCCAGGAATTTGAAGCACAGCTGGATCTTTGCCGTTGCGTTCGATCGTGTGGCCGTCGGGAGCTGGGTTTCCAGGCTTTCTCTGCAGGGTGTTGGGGCAGCGTTGGGAGCTCAGGTGAGTTTCAGGCTGTTGCAGTGTCTGAAGAGCTGGAAGTGGGGAAGACTCGGGAAGTGCTGGGACGGGTTTGTTGAAACTGGCACTTTCCAGTGCCTGGAAGCATCAGCTGGGACCAAAACCATTGATATCCCTGTGAAAACAGACGAGCTCAGCAGCTTTAACAGGGCCACTAGTACTGATGCAGGACTCTTTGATTTTCTGGTGCAAAATAATTGATGAAACATTTTTAATCAGCATAACTCTCTCTTCCCCGGGCCCATAAATTCTGAGATGATAATTGTACGCTCATCTATGTCAGGGTGTAAAAGAAAAACTACATTTTTTCACGAGAACTTAAACGTGCCCTAAGATGATGTGTGGAGATAACGTCACTGCAGCCGAGCGCAGATGCCCGGCGATGCGTACGAGCGATTCGAGTTTGCATCTGGAGTTGGGAGAATGCAAAAGGGGAACTGCTCATCTAGGAAGGTGATGAATTAATTGCCCTGTTAGTAACTGAGAAGTCAATCTGGTGTTTTGGTGATTTGGAGCCACGGCCACCGGACCACTGGAATCCCAACTAAATGAGTGTGATTAGTGTCTAGTGTGTCCGGGGGTTGAGTTTGAGCCAGAGGGGTATTCATTTACGAATATTTGCCATCTTGAAAATTAAACTAAAGCTGATTGATGTTGATCCCTTAAGGAGCCACTGGTAAAAGTTGTCCTGCTGTTCTCTAGGTTTACCAAACCATGTGCTTGTGTATTTAAAGCAAGCCAATTGCTTTATTTTTCTCCTCCTTTTCGTGCTGTATAAGGAGCCGTTCCCGCTCTCAGAAATTCCATTAGGAAAATTAAAGTCCAGTGCCTTCCCCTGATTAGGCAAAGCCCTCTGTTGCTGAATAATGTGCAGGGCTTCCTTTAATTTTTAACACTTGATTAATCAGGAACTTTCCCGAGTGACTAATCCATACCTACCTTGGTAATTTGCCGTCCCGCCCGCGGCACAGTTGACTCTGCAGGAGGGTTCTTTTCACAACCTTGTCTTTCTTTCTCAGTTGACATCCGAAGAAAAGAACTCTGCTGTGTGCTCTATTGAATTGTCTTTCTTTTTGCTATTCCTCCGCAGTACACGAGTGAGTAACGTTCTTGCTGTGTGCGGTGCCTGGCTGGTGGACTTCTTTGGCTTTGAGATGTTGCATCTTGATTGTTTGGTGTTTGTTACCAACGTACAACAGATTTTTTTTTTGCCCTCCGTTCCCTTTTTAACTTGCAAGTTTCTCGGTAATATTTCTTTTTCTTTCTAATAGCCTGCTCTAACTAAAAACCCATTTTCCTCCCTCATCTCTTGATTATTTTATTTTATTTTTTTTCCGTAACTCCAGACCTTCTTAAAATGCTTTCTGCATATACTCTGTCGCTTAACGGCTGCATCGCCAAGTATCAGTGCAGCATGCCAACTCAGAGTCTTTGGCAGCACTGGAGTTGCAGATGCAAAGTCTGTGCAAACTGACTAATTGTACATCCCCAAAAAAAAAATAAAAAAAAATAAAAAATCAGATTTGTGCATGTGTCAGAAAAGAAGGGATCTGAAGAAAAAGGACAACATTTTCTCCCTGGATTGTCCAAGGCTGTGCTGCTCAAGCTACGCATGAGGTTTGAATTTGCTTTGATTCTGCTGGTGGTAAATGGCATTACTTCCTCTTTGTCACTGCAAAGCAGAGGAAAAGGTCTCGCTTTCATTCCCTGAGGACACAATTTGGTTTTCCTGTCTCTGAAGCTACCAACATCTACCATTTGGGGATGCCTCCCAGCATCTTGCCTCAGCGCTCTTCTGGTTTTTCCACGATGTGTTTTACTCGATGGCAGGAAACAATCAGTAGTTTCTTACTGTGAGGAACTGGGAGTGTAGGCAGAATAAGAAACATTCATCTCAAGGCCGCAGTACGTGGCTGGGCTTTAGCTCTGGAAAGGGTCAGGAGGCACTTTCTAATCCCCCCTGCATGCTTTTAAGTTTGGATACCCTCTTAAGACTTGCTACCAAGTCTTCCTTCCTCAGCCAGCATCCCAAGCCTCTCTCTGGTGTTACATTTTGTGCTATAATCAGTTCCAGCCTCCTTTTGATAACAACAACACCTCTGCTGCCAAGCCCCTGCTCCCAGCCTCTCCCTTCATCCAAGGAGAAAGCCTCTCTTTGTGCGGCTGAGAAGCCGAGGGTGGTACCTCTACAGCTGAGGTGCCTCTTCTTGGGCAGATCCACCCTTTAAAACCAAGCGTTCCTCGCAGAGGTGGGAAAGTTTCAAGTACATTCAAGGCTGCTCTTCCCATCAGGTTTTTCCTTCCAGCTGACCTTCTTCAGGCCTTTAATGGTGTACCAGCTGCCTCTTGTAGGTTTCCTTCCGCTCCTGGTTGCTTTAGTCTGTTGTTGCCCTGTGAAGAATTCATCCTGCTTTGAATAAGCAGTCCCGAAGCCATTAGGCCCTTTTATTATTTATATAAGAGGGCAATAAAAAGATCAATATGACCAGCGTGGATGGAGCAGCACAGCGTAAGCTTTTCTTTGGCTTTCTCAGCATGGTAAGGCTTTCACAGAGCAGTATTGCAGAGCCTGTGCTTCTGCACAGTTAGCAGCACGTCTTTTTCTGGGTAGCAAATCATAACTCTGGCATTTTGATCTCAAAACAACATAGAGATCTAAAAAAAAAATGGGTAAAGGTGGAGCTGTGGCAGGGCCACGTCTCGTTCTACTGTTCCATTCTAGAGTTGAAATGGCCGGTTCTGTCCGTGCTCTTCTCCCACAGCTGATCACTTGGAGCAAATCCTGAAATATCTTCTTGTTGGGTGTAGAAACGCTTGTGAAAGCTCAACAATGAAGCTCTTGACTGCAGACCTGGTTAGTCCGATGGTGAAATGGCTCATCTGCCGGGTTACTGATTGGGATGAGCATTTTCCCCAGGCTATCTTAATTTTTTCATCTGGAGGATAATGGGAACCAGAGGAGTTGTACTGCTGAGAATGACATGTCTGATTTGAAACCTGGTAGTTAAAATAGTTAATTGGTAACCGGGCAGCTGATTAACCAACCCAGGAGCAATTTCTGATGGATGGTGCTGTAGCCTCTTGGTGATTTCTGGGTTTGCTTAAGCTCTTCAGGGCCCTAGGTATTCCCTTCTTGAGCAGTTTGAGGTGTTGTGCAGCTGGCTCAAGCACCCTGAGCATCTGCTCATCTCTTCCCTTTCTTCTCATCATACTGAGACTTAAAGACCTCCCCAACACAGGAAGGTGGGAGGGGACAAACAACGGGACGGTTTGGTTTGGGTTTTTGTTCACTGTTTTTCATTCTCAGTGGGTCCCATTAGGTTTTTGTGCTTTGGGTAGGAGTGGAAGAACCACGTGCTCTTTTACAGTGGCTCCTCAGGGAGAGCAGTGGGTGAGGATGTCCCCGGTTGTCTCTGACGGCCGTGGCCAGCGGGTGAATAGCTGCCCTTTGATATCTCTGAGTGTTGTTTGCGCACAAAATCATGCAGAGGCTGACACGTTGAACTGCAAACCACTGAACCGAGCTCCTGATTAATGTTGTCTTTTACTTGTATGTATTTATTTATTTATTTTGCTGTTTGTTTTTGTTTGGATTTTTTTGTTCTTTTTTCTTTTTCCTCTGTCGCCTTCCTTCCTCCTTTTCCTGCTTGACCCAGAAAAACTGATTGAGGGACTCAAATCTCCTGAGACTGCGCTTCTGCTCCCTGATATCCTGCCTCTCGCTGACCCCTTCGGTAGCACGTCAGACGCTGTGAATGGTAAAAATAAACCCAGGGTACCTCCTCCCCCCTCTCTCTTACATGGCATGTCCTGTCCCACTTGATAACTTCGCACCTTACCCCCCCTGGGCTCTGGGAACAGCCGCTGATGTTGGTGGCACGAGGTATGATGGGACGTTACGGGTTCTGCTGAGCCAGATCTTCCTCTTTGCCTTGAAGAGCAGCATCTGAACAGCAAAGACTCGGCGTTTGCATTTTCAGTCTAGGCTTGCTGGCTTGACACAGTGACACGGCACGGTAGTGCCTTGTTTGGTGTGCTGGGCTTGGCAGAAGAAAGTTAATTGAAGACTGAAGGAGAAGTTGTAAAAAAAACCTCTCCCCTTCTGCTAAAGGCCGCGTGTAACCATGGCCCAGGCACTCACCCTGTCAGCAGGGTGAAGACAACGGCATTGCCTTTGACCTGGGGCCTATGCTGCAGAGAAATGTGCCAGGCTGTCATCAGCTCCAACGCAACAAGCTCCAGGCAGTAGAAAGATTTTTATTCTATTTTTTGGAGTGTGGCAGAATCAGATTTTGATCTACTTGCCAAACGTATGAAAGACTAAGAATTGATGGCTGCGGTCAGATGTGATCAGCTGCTGGTGTGGATTTGGGGGCCAGTCAGGGTCCCCAGTGAGCTGGTTACAACCCTTGTAGCTGTGGATGGAAAGGTAGGAAATGAGTCACTTCACCAGTCAGACTTTTTCTCCCTTTTGCAGTTTTTGACAGTTGGCTGAATCCTCTTCGATAGCGACCCCGCGGATCAGGCACATGCAGGGTGCAGTGCACGCAAGAAGTTCGTTAACCTCTTTTAGGTTGAGCGGTTAGACTGTATCTGGGGTTAGCATTTGAGTGCATCCTTATTCTTTAATTTAACTTCTTGGTCATTACCTTGATGGTGGTTTTGGGGGAGGAGACCCAGACAAGTGCTGTTGTGGCTGGTATAGCTCTGACAGTTATCTCCACGTCCTGTCCCTTCCCATTTGTGGTTTCTATAAACCCAAACCTTTCTGTCCAGCCTTTGTGAACATCTTTTGTATCCCCCTCACGGACACCAACATCAGGTGACACTGGGCCTGGTGTTTTCAATAAGACATTGAGTTCCAAAACTCTGTCCCCTCTCTGTAGGGTCTGCAATCTTTGCTCCTCTGGACACTCAGAGGTGCAAAAATAGAAGGATTCCCCCCTCCTGGCTTATTACAAGCTTAACTGGGAATATGCAAAGAGCTCCACAGGCGGTGTTTTAATGATCTGTTACTTCTGGGGGAAGGGGATTTCACAGAATCTTAGAATTGTCAGGGTTGGAAGAGACCTTAAAGATCACCCAGTTCCAACCCCCCTGCCATGGGACACCTCCTACTAGACCAGGTTGCTCAGAGCCCCATCCATCTTGGCCTTAAAAACTTCAGGGCTGGGGCTTCCACCACCTCTGTGGGCAACCTCTTCCAGAGTCTCGCCACCCTCCTGGTGAAGAACTTCTCCTAACATCCAATCCGAATCGACCCATCTCTGGTTTTAAACCATTCCCTCCAGTCCTACCACTGCCCAACAGCCTAAGACCTTCTTAAAGGTCCATGTCATCCTTTTGCTAGAAAAAGATCTTGCAAAACCTTGTTGTTGTTATTTTGCTTAGCCGCAGGGCCAGCCTTATTAACCTCCCACCTCACCCACTGTGGATTTCAGATCGGGCTTGCACCAAATCAAATAAAAACAAGGTAGAAAAACTCCCAGCCCGACGCACGCGACCACATTAGCACCTTCCCTTGCGCTGATTCCCCTCGGTCTAATTCAGCCTCGTGTCGCTGCCACCTCTGTAAGGGTCACTGAGAGGTTCAGACGACCGCCATTGTAATTCCTGCTTACGCTGTGTCTTGCAAACTAACCTCTGGCTTCTCTCTGCTCTGGTGTTTTTGCACGTTTGGAAAGGAAAACCTGACGTAGCTGTTGAGAGTCTCATACCGGGCCTCGAGGCTCCGTTGCCCCAACGCCTGGTGTCCCAGACCGAGTCGGTTGCGTCCAACAGAACAGGTTGGTGAGGCAGGAGGGCGCTGGGGAGCAGGGGCGCGTTGTACCGGTGTGGGCTGTGTGAATCAGAAAGCACCGTCTGCTCCAGCATCAGCACCTCTGCTCACCGCTGTCAGCTGGGCTCGCTTGTGTCTCATGTAAGGAGTGGATGCTGCATGGTCAGTGTTACCCCCCTCCTTGTGAAGGATGGGGCAGTTTTCCTTCGGCCCCCCCGTAGGTGAGTTCCCTTCCAGCCCTTCTCTGGCCATGCTCCAGCCCCTCAAAGCCCTTCTGGGAGTGTGGGGCCCAAAACTGACCCCGGGATTTGAGGGGCAGCCTCCCCCACAGTGCCCAGTCCAGAGGTGCCTGAGTATTGCTCCAGTGATGTGCTTTTGAATTCTGGAGTCCCTAGTTTTTGGTCCTTACATTGGGGTGTTTATTTTGTGTCCTTGCCTTCCTGCGGAGGCCTCGACATGGCAACTTTTGCAGCAGATGGACTTGACCTCTTTTCAGGGGTCTCTGGTGATACAACCAGTGCACGTAGCTTGGCCAGAGAGTCCTTGCAACTTTTCACTTCCTCACACTCCCCTTCGCTGTGTCTGTTTTAACCTGTTACTCGTGTGGGTTGTCATTGTTGTGTACCTGGGTTTAGAGGGTGCTTAGCTCCAGAGAATGTGGGCTGTGTCGCCGGGGCGTTGGGAATCCCTCTGCCCACGCTGCAGAACGGGAAGGAATGGTTTCCAGCACAGAAACCAGCAGTTTTTCTGCTGGCTTGGCATGTGGTACCCTAAGTGGCTGGGAAGAGGGACATGCGAATGCCAGCTTAACGGTGTTTGTGTCCTGTTCAATGCTGCCGTGCTGGACGCTAACTGGATCCAGACTCTCTCACTGGGGAAGACTCGCTGCTTGACTGTTCTCTGCTTTCTAACCCTGCCGCTGACCTCTTGGATGAGTTTGCTCCCGTAGCTTTCACAGCTCAGCCTCACAAAGGTAAACTGGCCCTTTCTCTCTAACACCTCCTCAGTCCCGAGACGCGGTCTTTAGCTGTGGTGAAGCGAAGCTGATCTGGGGGTGCACCAGCAGGTGCTCTCTTCTGGTGGCAGGCTTGTTCTCCATCCCTCCTCCCAAGCCGTTGTTTTGTTTTCTTCCCAAGCTGGTGAAACTTGGAATGTACATTGGAGTACTAAGGGAAAAATACAGGTTATAGTCAAGCTGAACACTTCTAAGACAGGGTTTGTCGAGGTGAGTGGCATCTTCCATGGGACAGGGACGCAGCAGAAGGGACAGGACAGGCTCAAAGGGTGGGATTTGCAGCTGACCCTACTGCAGGTCTGTCAGCGAGCGTGCTCTGGGCTTGCTTTCCCCACATGGGGTGTAAGACCTGCTTTTGTGCCACGAGATTAATTCTGGAAGGGAGTCTGATAACCGTCTACACGGGGGGCCAAGTGATTTTGAAAAGAAAGAAATTTTGAGGGTCAGAGTCAATGCCAAATAATAGAATCATACAATACTTCTGGTTGGACAAGACCTTTATGATCATCCAAGTCCAAGCATTCCCCCAGCACTGCCAGGGCACCACTGACCCCTGGCCCTCAGCACCACAGCTCCACGGGGGGCTTGGAAACCCC
>JANHFX010028768.1:38675-49420 GCA_027560015.1 Chloroceryle amazona
GGAAGGGTTTCTTTATTTTTTGTTCTTGTGTAGTCTGGTTCCATAACTGGAAAGCTGTGCCCTGGAGAGGGCTGTGCCTACCCGCACAGACCACGCGTGGCATCGCATCTCATTGTTCCTCGGGAGGAAGGGCGGGTGCTTGGCTGGGGTTGTTTTAAGGACCTTACTGACTTGAGAGGCTCGTGCTCCTGCCCTACACAGGGGGGCTTTTCACCCCTAGAACCTTTTTCACCCCTTACATTGTTCTCAGCCATCACAGCCTCCCTCTTCAACATGACACGCAGACCTACCCCTTGGCTGTGCACGGTACAAGTGAGGGGAAACCCAACGGTGCTGTTGGTCTCCAGCTGGTCGCTCCTGGTCACACGCTGCTGGAATGTGGTGCCCTGGGTTGGTGCGGTTACCACCGGCCCCGTCTCTCTTTGCACCGTGCAAGCGATGCTATGAGTGTGCTCAAACTCGAGCAGTAAATTCCTTACTTTCTGGAACTGAAGAACCCCAGATCTGCTGCCAGATCTCCCACTGCACAGTGACTTTGGGCAGAAACACTTCCTTCTGTCCAGGTTGCAGCTCAGTGACATGGTGGTAATGGTGATGCTGACCTTTGGTGTTCTGCTGCGATGCCTCCTCACTGGAAGTGCTGTGCGGGGTAGTTCTGTATTTGGTGTTTGCTGATATTGTTTCTGGGAATGGAAATACAGGAGACAGCTCTGCCGCTTCAAGAACGAAGGAACGAGATGTCTTTTGGCCCCTTCTAAATGTCGAATCTTGTGTACTTGTAACTGTGCTGATTTTTAGCTAAGTGTTGAGACCTTCCTGGCTTTGGCTTGATGACAGCAGGAGAGTTAGTTGGTGGAAGAGCAGCTTTAGACTCCAGAAATGCTTCTGTCTCTGATGTTTTGGGCTCTGCTCCAGCAATGAGACCATCATTTTGGTGACTGCTCTGCCTCCTTACAGCCCCCTCCATCTAAGAGGGCAAGTACACCTCTTGCAGCTTTCTCATTGGTCATTTTGGTGCTTGGCCACCTCAGTGCACCGTGTTCTTTAAGAGATGGGGGAGCTCCATGTGTCAGTGCTGCAGATGTCAAGGGGGAAGATGGTCTTTTCTTCAGGTTGCCAGCTGAATAGGGGCAGGGTGCCTACCTGGGGTGCAGAGTCATAAGTGGTTTTACTACCGAAGTTCTGCGGAAAGGGAGCCAGAGTATAGTTTAGGAACTGTTTCTTTAGTCTGTGTATCTGACCCTGGAATAATAAGAATGTTGTACAGGGGTGGGGAGAAACGTTATCGATAAGCCCGAGCTTCTCTAGAGGTTCTCTGCTGTGAAGCTTAGGGGTGTGCAAGCATTAAAACCTGAGCGTGAGCTCGGAAAGTAAGGGATGCTTCCCCAGAGGCAACACACGGATCTCAGGAGTCTGGAGGGGGAGGAGATGGGGACAAAAGAGGCAGCTGCCCCGTGACGGTGCCATCCTCGCCATGGGCGAGTTGGGAAGTGCTGCCTCTGCACAAGAGGCGTCTCTTCTCTCACGAGAGGTCGTGGGCGCTTTGCGCGTTGCCTCAGCAAACCCTCGGCTTGTGTCCTCTCGGGGCTCTCGCGCCGTGTGGCCCCGGTGCGAGGGGGAGCCGCGTCCTCCCGCAGAAGGGGCAGGGCTTCAAACAAAACGGCACTGGGTTTGTTTCAGGAGATTTGTCCTTTACCCTCAGGCTGTCACCAGCTTGCGGTGTGATGCTTTCTCTCCTCGGCTGTACCGCAGAACAAAGCTGCGGTGCCTTTTCCTGCGAAACCAGCGCTTCGGTCTCCCTGGGCTCTGACCTGCCAAAGCATCCATCAGCTCTGGCCAGGTTAAGATTCTCTGTCATCCTCCAGGTTGTCCTGAAATGGTCATCTGCAAAGCCTGTAGCCGTGACTGCTTACGGGAATGTGCTGACCCTGCCTCGTTAGCTCCAATCTGACCTTTATATGAAGGGGGTTGGGTTTTTTTTGGTCTGATTGCCCATTTGGGTATCTAAGCTCAGGCCTTTTTTAACACATGAGATGCACAGCGGTGAGAGGTGTCAAAGCCACTGTCTAGTTAGACATGCACCCAGATGTTACCTGAAGTAAAATGCCGGTGTGATGTCATTTTCCTTGTTGTAGCGATGCTGCCACAGCTCCTTCTGGGGCTGTCCCTTTGTTCTCTGCTGGACGAAACAAACCAAGGGAACTCAAGAATGTGGGAGAGAAAAGGTGCTGGAGATCAGTTACTGTGAGCCAGTGTCTGGAAGCCAGGCCTTCAACATCAAAACCATGGGTCAGGGAGTAGAGATGGTGCTCCTCTCCTGTCAGTAGATCCCCCAGCTTCACAGGTAACCCACTGCATTTTTACTACCACCGTGCCCAGGCTTGTTGGCTTTGAATTATCAGGGCCCTTCCCTTCTTGCTGTGCTGCCCCGGCGGCTTAGACTGAAACCAGCTCCTAAACAAAGGCTGGAACAAGCTCTACCTCAGCATCGCTTCATCTTCCCTGGCCAGGGTGATTCTCAGCTCCCGTGCTGGCCTGAGGAAGGGAGGGAGTGGCTTCCCAGCATTCGGTGCCCTTCTCACCTCTAATAGGCGGAGAGACCAGGAGAGTGCTGGAAAAAGTCATTGTTTTTTTCCTGCAAATAGAGCGTTCTGCCCGTCGGACTGTGCCTCTGAGTTCAGAGGGGCGTGCTGCTGCCGGCCGAGGCACCAGGCTTGCATCCTGTCAACCCTCCTTTTCTCTACCCTCAGTGTCACCTCTGACATGACCACAGACACCTACTGACTCAGGGAGCTCTTGGAAATGCTGGTTAAGTGACTTGTCTGCGCTGTTCTTGCGTGAAGCGGGGCGCAGGCTTGCGCTGGTGTAATGGTCACCCCGATAAATGCCTTTTTCCTTCCCTCCTCCTTCCCTTTGATGAGGGTCGTTCAGAGGCATTTACGTGATGCGGCCGCCTGTCTCGCTTTGCTTCAGCCTGTACCTTCCAAATCTCACTGTTATACCTGGTGGATGTATAACCAGCCTCCTGGAAGAGAACCACACCGTAGATGGCCTGGAATCCAAGATAAGCAGCTAAGGTTGACCCATTGCTGCCCACAAAGGCTTCAGGAAAGGCAGGGAGTATTTTTGTAGAGCGACTTGTAGAGCATTGATGAATCTATACCGTCTCTGATTAGCAGTGTAACGTATCGAAGCAGTTTCCCAATAAATATCGATTTTGATGCGGAATGAACGACTGCTGAGTCTTTAATGGTGAGAAGTGACTGAGATTGGGCGAAGTACCTACGTCGATGAACTTGATCAAGAAGCGGTTCCTCGGGGGCTGTGCAAACGGTTAACCTGGGCAGAGTCTGGATGTGATGATGGTGTTTTGTCACGGGGGGTGGGGGGGGGGCTGGTGTTGGTTAGTTCTTTGCTTGTCCATCAGTCGGGGGATACCAAACAACCTCCCCACCCTCCTCGTTCTCTCTGCAATTCATACTGCTTAGTTTTCATGTGCCTTCTTCCTGTCCTCTTGCTAACATGAGTCCAATGCCACACTCCTAACCTGCCATAGTTCTCTGAAGGTAAGATATCTTCTGTTCTATCTGTTGTGAGTCGTAAAGGCAAAACCAACCCCACCCAGGGCTCTTGTAGCTGGAGAAGAGCGGAGCAGTGAGGCTCCCCCCACGCTGTCATGTTGCGCTTAACGCCGGAGGAAGCCAGATCGTTGTAGTTACGTTAAGATACTCGACTGGAAGTCATGGTCTGGAGTGTTTAAAATCATTTATCTTGGCAGCAGTTTAAAATAACGCCGCTCTAGTTACCACGATTCGTTAAAAGCTAAAGGCTGACCTCAATTTGTTGAAGTGTGGATGTTATTAGAGCAGACTGTAGGGCACGCCTGTGGATTTCCCACGCCCGAGTGTAATGCCAGGTACCCGTGGGCTGGCCCACAGAAGGAGAGGCTGTGCTGAGCCCTGGGTCTGCTCGTGGGGCAGTCCATAAGCAACAGTGCAGAAAGGAAGGACTGAAGTTGTCTATTTGCTGGAGCTTCACTCCAGGCAGCAGTGTTACAAAGTGAAAACCGCTCTGATGGTGGCCGTCGTCGTGGTGGTGCTGAGAGCGTGCTGGGTGTGCCCGTCCGTGTGTCAAACATCTTCCATCTCTGTCTGAAAACTGGTACTTGTGGCGTCCCAGACCTGTGAGGCAGCGCCGAGTCGTGTGTCAGTTTGTGTGCCATAAACACCTTCCCTCAGCATTTTTATTTCCTTTGATTTGCTCTCCCTCTCCTTCCCCTTCTCCATGCGTGGTGGTGGTTTCAATCTGAAGAGCATGACGTTTCTCGTATAACGAGTACCTTTCGTTGTTGTTTGTGACTAAGGAGCTGGAGCTGGTGGAGTAACACTCTTCTCTTGCATTTGTAGGTCTGCAGAGGGATCCAGCCCTGTTCCCAGGTGTAGCTCTTGAACTGTGTAAAGGATCTTCTGGCAGTGATGGACTTGGGTTGTACAAGGGTCAAGCTGAGATGCTGGAGGTGAAAACGCAACACAACTCCGAGTCAGACTTCTTAACAAGAGATGGTCCTTCAAGCAACAGCTCCTTCTACAGCAGCGAAGGAGAGGGGACGGACCACGAAGGAGACATTTTGGATTGCAGCGGGTCCAGGCCTTTACTGATGGATTCGGAAGAGGAGGAGGAAACCTGCAAGTTGGGCCCAGGGTTTCTGCAGCCTGCTCCCAGAGAAAGACATGAGGCCTCCAAAGAAGATCCCCATTCCCAGTGTTCCCAGGCTAGAGCTGGGGAGACGCTGTTCCCGGCCTTCCAGTCGCACACTGGGGAGGTTTATAACGAACCAGACGTTTTTGCCACGGCTCCTTTCCGAAGCTCGAGAAAAGTGCCTGATGAGGTGGATGTCTTCACCAAAGCTCCTTTTATCTCCAAGGGCAATGTAGCTCCTAGACATCCAGAAGAAGCAGATGTATTTCTGAGAGCCCCTTTCACGAAGAAGAGGAGCATGGAAGAGTTGACTTCCCATAGCCTGTCTAAGGAGCCGTTTGCGCCGCACGTTTTCCTCAGTCAAGGTGGTGATGTCCAACACCGGGCTAACCCGCTGTTCCCAAGCCCAGATTCGGCAGCGCGGGGGTCCCCGGCCTCAGCACCGAGAGCTCCGTATCCCTCTGCCAGCTTCACTCAGCCAAGCAACCTCCATCCTTCCTCCGTGAGAGCTGTGGAGACCCAGGAAAACATCCCTTCTAAAGGGGCGCTGCTGGAGCAGGGGGAGAGGAACCAAGGAGGCCACGCACTGCCCCAGGAAGCTGCGCTGGGCTCTGCGGGTAACAAGCCTTTCCGTCCGCAGTCTCTCTCCAAATATTCCCGTCACTACAGCCCAGAAGATGGGCAGGGTCTCGAAATCAAGCCCATAGCTGCTTACAAAGTGGTTTCTCAGACCAACAGACAGGTGATAGCAGGATCTGTCTCTGTTACCCCTCTGTCTTCCAGGACTACAGAGCTGCCTGGCGGGGACCCCTTTGCTTCAGCACCTTTCCCTCCCAAAGCGGGGAAGCAAAAGCCTTAATCTGCTGTGAGCTGGGGGGGTTGTGCTTCCCCTGGGACCACCTCCTGCTGGACCTGGAACCTCTTAGTTGAAATGAATGACATAGCTATATATATATAATTATTATTATTATTTTTTGGTCAGAACTCTTATTTGCAGTGATACATAGTTGAAGCAGTTTAAGTTATGTTAGTTAGTCGGAACGCCTGGCGCTCAGGATCTTCATAGCCTTATCAGTTGCTTCTCACTTTCCTCCTCTCACTGTCTTCCTCCTCCTCCCTCCTGTTTACTTTTTAGATGCTTTTCCAAACCAGTAATATTCCATAGTTTTTGGTCCTGACTGGGAAATGCATTATAAGATGAATTAAGAGGTTTATTACCTACAGAGCAAGTCAAGCAGGACTTGCCAGTGCTCTG
Source organism: Chloroceryle amazona (assembly GCA_027560015.1). Taxonomy (NCBI): domain Eukaryota; kingdom Metazoa; phylum Chordata; class Aves; order Coraciiformes; family Cerylidae; genus Chloroceryle; species Chloroceryle amazona. Next base: position 44,629 of record JANHFX010028768.1, read on the forward strand.
GAAAGGAAGCGATCTCGTGGGTTAGAGGGTTATCTCACCTTCTTTCCCATTGATGGAAGAGAGCGAGCTCGTCTATTCGGAACCGTTCTGCCTCCCATGCCCGGTCTCCTCCGTGCACACCGAGCGGCAGCCACCATCCGGTGCGGGTTCGTGCGGCGCCGAGGCGAGCGGAGTGGTGGCATCGCGCAGGCTGTTCCTGCCCCGTGTGGCACGTGGAGGTGGCTCTGCGCCAGAGCCCGGAGGAGTCGGCGGAAGGACTCGCGGTGCCTTCAGTTGCTTGTCTTGCAATCGCTTTGAGGTGTGAACTTCAGCAGAGCCGGCTGTTGATCTGACGGGGCAGAGCTTTCGGTGTTACACGTGTGTTTCCAGTCTGGCTCATGCCAAAGCGTAAGGACCCAGAAATGCATTTGTGTTGTTGCGAAGGAGAGCGCCCTGCATTTTTACAGTATTAAAAATGCTCCTTACGGGGGGAAAAAAATAATTCTTATGCAAACAACTCGATAAACACCCTGCTCTACATACCTCATTTGGCTTAAATCAGCATTGGCTGCAGTCGCGTTAGAGCCGTTTATACTCGCAGAGAACTTGACTCTGTGGCTGTAAATTCTTCCTTTTCTTTTCCTCTTGATTAAGGATGAAGCAAAACCAAAAACCGTTCGCACTCCTTTGCTGACATCTGCTCTACTTATGAGATACTGTGCTTTCTACTGCATTCCCAAAGAGAAAGACGGCTCCTTAGTGCTTGTTCAGGCCTTGATGTTGCGAATCCCAATACAGGGTTTGGAGGAAACTGGTCTGGAACAGGACAGGAACAAAGCAGACTTTGCTCCCCTTTCTTTTCTATAAGACAGATAAGAGTGAAACCTTCCATCTTAAGTTTGTGAAATGCCTGGTTGACTAAGTCATCTTGCATTTGCCATTTCTGGCTTTCAAATAAATGTGGAGTGGCTTTCAAAACATCCAGTTATAGGGACTCCTAGTCACTGGTGAATCTTTGCGGAGCAGTTATCCTTCCTTCTAACGGGTGTTGGTGCTGCAGAATGTTTCCCAAGAAAGAAATTTGGTGATTTTACTTTGAAGGACTTGACATCTATGGAAAAAATCCCAGTTGTCTCTAGTAGCATCTCTCCAAGTCTCTGGAAGGCCTTGCGGCAGCCGTTCACCAAGGAAATTTGTTCGTTATTGCATGAGCCGGAGCCTTGTGCTGAGGGCAAAGGACATATTTTGTGTTTGGGGGTCTCCCATGAGTGGCTCTTGAGGTCTTTGGGCATTTGCAGGGGAACTGCTGGAGCAATGGGTCGGTTGCTGAGATCAGGACTGGTCACAGGTAGAGGAGGTTCCTGCCCTGATGTGTTTGAGGGAAGGATCAGCCGAGGCTGCTGCTGACTCACTGGAGTCACACCCTGGGGAGCTTCTGCTGCCTTCAGTCTGGTTTTGTGACGAAAAAAAACTGATGCCACCCCCAGTATGTGGCTTTGTCTGATGTTCTGTAAGCCCCAGCAGTGAGGGGAGGGAGGATGGATGGATGGATGGATGGATGGATGGATGGATGGATGGATGGATGGAAAAACCCTGAATGCCGGGAGCTGATGAGCAAAGCCCCTGCAAACAGGAGTTACTGACTGCTCCAGGTTTCCTCTCCCCTCCTTGAATTCAGTTCCCCTCCAGAATACCTCCAGTTGTAAGAGATGTTCTGCTGGACATGGGGACTGCCCAGAAGGGAGAGGGAGAACCTGGGGCTGAGGTCTGAAAGCCCTGGTGTGGGGAGGGAGAATACCTGGAAGCAGGGAGGCCACGGTGGCTCGCAGAGCCCCGCTGCTGGCAAATAGTGACTTGACAAGCCCAGCTCAGGTCGAGTTGTGTGGAGCTGGGAACTTCCAGCCCTGCTTCACTCTGCTTGGAGTTAAGTAACTGGTGCATGCTGGTGGTTTAGGGGTTTTCTGTCCTTCACCACTTCCTGAAAACACAAGTACTGTAAAGAAATTTCTGGGTTTCCCTTGAGATGTTTCTCCAGCAAAGCTGAAGCTGTTGCTTGTTGTGTTTTTGTTGTCAATGAGTTTCCAGTTTAAATAGCTACTCTGAAAGGCACTTGGTTTTGGTTTAAATACAAACAGTTGTTGCTGGATTGGATCAGGGAGAGGGGCCGAGAATGACTGTGACAGCAAACTGTGAATCCAAGGGGTACTGAGGAGACAGAGCATGAGGGCCCAGGTTCCTTTCGAGCTTCTGACCTGTGTCATGGCCACAAGTGCAGCCACGAGGCTGAATTTGGCCTCAAGCTGTTAAAACTCGCTCAGGAAGCTACTGGAAAGGGAGTTGAGGCTGTGGCGGTGCAGGGATGGATCTGTGGAGCAGGAGCGAGCAGATGCCCTGTATGGATAAGGTGTGGGTTCAAGGTATTATCTCTGCTAACTGGATTCAGGTTCTCCTTCCTTCCCTTCCATTTTTACTTGAAAAAAAATCACTTTTGCATAATTCTGTGAAACTTCCTTCAGTGCCACGTCCAGGTTTCTCCCTTTGATGCTGGAGAAGCGTTGGGGTGTTCCCCTTCACTCTCGGGCCAGAGCCCCTGGACTCCCACGCGTGCATTCATGTCGGTGGGGCGGAGAAGAGCTCCGGGGAGGTCAGACCTTGCTACCCGGCGCTGCCGGCCGAGGGGAGAAGGGAGAAGACCCCACGACGCGGCAAGGTGCACAGGTGGCAGATTCCGTCGGGTCAGGCTGAATTTCCAGCTTTTTGGCAGCTTTGATGTTCTTCAAGCACTTTACACAAAGAGCAAGCTGAGCGTGCCCCAGAAGCTAATGATCCTGCCAGCCCACAGCCAGGGCTTGAATGGTTTTAAACCTCTTTTGGTTGGGGGTGGAGGCAGCTTGTTTATCTCTCTGCATGTGATGGGACTTTTGGTTATGGGCAGAAAAATGGATTTCAATGCCTGTTACTCTGAGATTCTTCCTGTTTCGAGCCTGGGCTCCTCCTAATCCTGCACTGCCAGTGCTGCAACTTCAGTGTGATGAATTGTAAGTGGAAATTTAATTTCCATAGTCTCTGAAGCTTACTGTTTTTAATGAGGGTGGAAGAATAATTGCTAATTGTTTTGTATGCCGCACAACTGGTGATCTTAATGAAGTAAGACCTGTACGGTCTGCATGCTGCATTTTGAAAGTCCCTTTTCTGAACAGAACCGCTGGTTTCATCTCTTCTTAAAGCTGTAGGAAGTTCCGTTAACTGCCCTGGGTCCTTGGGCATGGCCAGAGGGCCACGGTCAGTGCCGCAGTCCTGCGACAATCTTAGATGCCTGCTGGGGAAGGGACTGGTTCTTCCCCACCACCAGCTTCAGCTTGGATGCACTTAAAAGCGATTCATCAGAGTTTCTGCACGCAAAATAAACCACAAACAAAAAAACAACAGCCGTTGGCTGTGTGTGCCTCACTGCCGCGACCTTCATACAGTGCACGGGATGGGACCGGCCGCTGCAGCGGTGACCGGCACTTTCCAAAGCCTGCCACGGTATTTTCGGGACTCTCCCAGTGTGTCCAATCCCTTCCAGCCGGCCCCACACCAGCTGCGCGTGCTGCTCCCTTTACAACCCAGCCTCATGAAGCCGGCGCGCGCTCGGTCCGCGATGGAGCGTGCAGGTGGCATGGAGCTCGCGGCAGCGTGCCCACGACGCTCGGCGGAACGTCAGCGGGACTGCGTGGGGAACGTTTCACGGCTGAACTCACAATCACTCCAAAGTGGTCATCGGTTACTTTAACTCAGCTTCCACCAAAGACTTTTGCGTCGGGGAGTTGAATTTTTGTGTTGGTTTGGGTTTCGTTGGTTGGGTTTTTTTGTTGTTCTCATGATGTTAAAATCAAGGCCTTTCCGTGCACCGAAAGACTCCAAAGCTTTTCTACAGTAGCGTCTTGACAGTGAAATCATGTTCCAGTTCTGAAACACATTCCTTAAACCTTCTCAGCTGTGTTAGTGGTCCTAGGAATAACCCACGGCCTCTAGTTTCCATTGTGGGACGGGTGAACACCCTCACGCACACCTAGAAATACTCCTCTGGGAAGCCAGAGGGATGATGAGGATCCAGTTCCTCGATCTCCCCCTCCAAAGGGAGGACAAATTGTGGGGAGGGCAGGGCTGGGAGCTCTGGTAGAACATTGCTACACACCAGCTCCGGCAGTGACAAACTCCTCGTTCCTGCTTGGAGCGGGAAGTGTCCGTGGTCTCCACCAACTGTGACAAACAATCTGTGACTCGTGTCCCAAGAGCAGTGTTTTGTTCGCACCGCGCTGTTACTAAGGAAATTCGTAGTGGTTTTGGAGGTGCCTCTGACTCGTAGATTTGATGGAGTTGGGTTTTGTGCTCCTGGGTGCGATCGTTTTGTGTTTCTGGTAATAATCATGGTGAAGAAACGTTCATGAGATGTAAACTTACGTATGTTTTATTAAAGCTGTATCTGATCACAACACATCTCCGCTGTGCCGCCCTTCTTTGTTGGGTGCAAATGATGTGGGGTTCAATGAATTCTTCCTGCCAAGGTGCTGAACTCAGCCTGTCCCTACTCTTTTATCTGATGGTTGGAAAGTCCAACTGATCTTACTGCTTTAAGCAGTGGAAATTCCACCTCACTGGAGAGAAACCTTCACATCAATACTACAAGGCAGCAGGGAGCTGCTGAGCCCTCCCTGCCCCCCGTGGAGCTGCTGCTGCAAGAGAGGAATCACCGGGTGGTTCTGGTTGGAAGAGCCTTTATAGCTCATGGTTCCCCCAGCACTGCCCGGGCATCACTGAGGCCGGGCCC
>JANHFX010028769.1:0-20710 GCA_027560015.1 Chloroceryle amazona
GGGCCTGGTGTCCCCTCTGCTGTGGCCGGTGCCTCTGCCCACGCCGCTGCTCCTCCTGGTGCAGCAGCCCTGGAGCCCTTCTGGGAGAGGCTCTGCCGGGGGCGTGCTTTGTGCTCTCCCTGCGAGGTCCTTGTCCCGGGCTCCCGCGGGCCCTGTTGTGGTGAAGGCAGCCGGGGTGGGGGTCAGATGCTCTGCTGGGTGATGCTGTGGGGAGCTGCTGTGTAGACACAGCCCAGCGTGTTCTTGATAAGGCCCTAAACAGTTACCCCCAAAGTAAGTAGCAGCCTGGTAATCCCTCCCCTGGCTTTATAAACTGTAGTGCCTTAGATTTCCCTAATTTTGGCTTTGCTCCCCGTGTTCATAAGCAGCTGTATGTGCATTTGATTCCCCTGATGTTTAATCCCCTGATGATTTTCCTTCTCCTGTTTGTTTGTTTGCAGACAATCCTGGGAGAAACTCATGAAGAGGAGGATGAGATCCTTCCACGCAAAGACTATGAGGTAGGAAATTAACTGGTAGTTGCTGGGAAAATTAACCTGAAAAGACCCGCAGATAAGTTTCGATTAGTTTCAGTTTGTCCCCAGCCAGTACTCGAAATGCATCACTGGTCAGATTGGGTTTGCACCAGCAGAAATACCGAGTTGCTGCACTTGCAGAGAACTGCTCCTCGTGGTTACACATTTCTGGGTTAAAGCTCTGCGAGCAGAGCTCCAACATCACTGCTCAAGTCAGACTCTTGCTGAGAAAATTAATTTTCGGAGTGGTGTTGTTTGTTAGTGTAAGATTTACAGGTTGCAGTGCTCTCGTTTCCTCACGAGCGCAGAAAGCATCTGTAGCTACTTGGTTGCTGTTGCCTTACTGCCGTCTCTCATGTCACGCTGGCTCACAGTGGATCTTCCCATCTATCAGATCCTGTTTCTTACAGGAGATGTTATTTTTTTCATGTCCTTATGATGGCTCTGAGCTATTTAGAGCAGTTGCTGTCAGCATGGGTGTCACTGGCTCAGCCTGTTCCTGCTTTGCTTGGAAAGGTGGAGCTGATGCAGACAGAAGCTGGTGGTACTTTCAAAGTACAGCTGGGTGACTCTGTATTGCTTTTAACTCCCTGGTGGGGGTGGGTAAGCTTAAGAATTGATGCTCTTCATCTGGAGAGGAGTTCTTGTCTGGTGTTCCTCTCGTAGCAAGAAATTAAACGTAAAGATCTAATGCTACCCTTGGTCTGTCAAATTGGAGGCATTTAAAGAAGTCAAGGCTAAATCTGTATAGTGTGACTTCTTTGAATGAAAGTTGTATTAATCTGTCATGTTCCTGTCTGGGCACTGAAATTAGTCAGTTCTTTCACTTCCTATTTCTCAGGTTCTGACTCTGCTGGAAATATCTAAATGAAGTTGTTTCCAGGAGATTTTCTGCTACCATTTGCAGAAACTACCGTGTGGGGCAGCAATGACTTCTGTAATCTTTAGCAAGGTCTCCTGTCCATAGGTTTTTGCACAATCTATTGCAGCTGATTCTCTTAAGCTGACCTTTTGACATTCTTTTAGAGCTTGGATTATGATCGCTGTATCAATGACCCCTACCTGGAAGTTTTGGAGAGCATGGACAACAAGGTAGGACCTTGTTCTTTCTTTTTCATCAGCCTGAGAGCTAAAACTGTGGCAATGGCCCAGAGAAATTTGCCCAGGGAAGCTGTGGATGCCCCATCACTGGAAGTGTTCAAGGTCAGGTTGGCCGGGGCTGCTCTAGTTGCAGATGTCCCTGCTTCCTTCAGGAGGGTTGGACTAGATGACCTTGAAAGGTCCCTTCCAAGCATTTTTCTGATCCCCATTTCTGTGTTGTTTTGACCTGGCTTTTTCTTATTTATTTTTTTTCTTTCTTTTATCCTCTTCCTAAGCAGAAAGCCCAGAGATACGAAGCAGTGAAGTGGGTGATGGTTTTCGCTATTGGAGTCTGCACAGGACTGGTAAGGCCCATGCAGTTTGGGGAATGAGGAAAATTCAGGAGGCTAAGCAGGAATAATTTAGAAATCAATGGTCGAGGAGTAGAAAGGAGGAAACATTCTCCTTCATGGAGAGCTTAGTAGCTTGAGTTGTCTTTTGGGGCACGTTATTGCCTGATTATTTTCTAAGAAGCCTTTCTTTTCTTTCTAGAACTTGCTGTGCTTTCTTTGCAAAGTATTCTGGTAATTCCTTTAATTCTACAGAGAGTAAAACTTGTCCAAAGGGAGCACTCAATCAAAAAGGATGCCAATTTACAGCTGAACTGTTGCTTTTCTCTTTGGCAGTACTAGCATCGTTGCACGTGATTGAAAACTAGTTCTGCTGACTGTCTGCCTCAGCTAAACACCAGCTTTCTTCTGTACCCACAAGTATGTTGTGGGTGTTAAAAGTACTGCCAGATCAGTACTTTGACACGCCTCTCCTCGGTGATAATTCTAGCATGGAGCTGTCCCAGGGAGAACAAGCGAGGCAGCAAATCTGAGCTTCTGGAGTTAACTTTGAATGCTTCTTTTGCCTTCTTCATTCTCTGTCCTCCCCTGTGTGTGTGCTTCTGGTAGGACTTACTAGAGGGTGGTCTTTGTTACTTGTGTGTCATAATTTTGGATGGCAAATCTACTTTCTTTTCCCTAGGTGGGCCTCTTTGTGGATTTCTTCGTACGGCTCTTTACCCAGCTCAAGTTCCGGGTGGTACAAAGCTGTATCTTTTACCTAGAGTAGGAGTTCCTGTTGGACTCGAGTGACCTTTCCCTTTCTGTTGCCATGTTTTGCTCAAAACAGCTGACTCTCAGACTTCTGCCATCACTCATGTTGTTGATTAATCAAGTTTTCAGCTTGCCCATGTAATTCAGCCTCAAAACCAAGAAGCATTTCCAGCATCACTTACGTAGGCAAAGGCTAATCCCTGGAAGAACGCTGCGGTTTCCCTTCCTTGCAGCTCAGTCCTGAGCTCTGAATAGGAAGCCTGGCTTCCAGATGGGTTGTGCCAGCTGCTTTGGCTGGGTGAGGAAGCTCAGGCTTGGCTCCTGATGCCCGGGACCCCCAGGCAGTACAGAATGGGTGTGTATTGGTGGGGGGATCGTTGTTGTTTTCCTTGACCGTCGCTGCAGCGGTGGAAGAATGCACTGAGAAAGGCTGCCTTGCCTTGTCCTTGCTGGAGCTGCTGGGCTTCAACCTGACCTTTGTTTTTCTTGCCAGTCTTCTTGTCCTGATCCAAGTAAGACTTAAGTCCACTTAGGTCCTTAACACAGCCTCCCCTGCCTCTCACACAGGTCCTGGGTGTGGAGTATTCCTCTTGAGGGAAACGCTTTCTGCCCCATGGCATCAAACTAGCTTCACAGTGCTAATTGATTTAGCTAAGCAGGGACTCTTGGTCCCTTGCTGTATTCTATGATGAGATATTGTTGGTCAGCTATGACATCGATGCAGTACAGCCTCAGTGTTTCTTTTCTGCAGCCTGTAGCAGCTGGATCAGGAATTCCTGAAATTAAGTGCTACCTCAACGGGGTAAAGGTTCCGGGGGTTGTGCGTCTCCGGACGGTGGTGTGCAAAGCTCTGGGAGTGCTCTTCAGTGTGGCAGGAGGTAAGAGGGGCTGTGGGGTGTTGGGTTCTTTTGGCATCAAGAGTCACTGAAAAGAGGGAAAGATGCTGTCCCTTCTGTATGTAGGGCACAAAAGGCTTCTCTTGCCTTTCCAGTAAAATGATGTTGATGGGCTGGAGCAGTCATGAGCCCTGAATGCTCACATAGAGTAGAAGACAGGAGGAAAGATCGGGACTATTGGGGGACCAAGTGCTTTTCTGGGTGGGCTACTCAGAAGTGACTTCTTGTGGCTCAATCCAAGAGGGACACCTGAGAATTCTCCAGAATGCATTGTCTAGAGCAGCCTGAAGGAGGCTGTGTTCTGGGCAGTGGGGCAGAGTGACTTGGAGAGTTCAGAGTCCTCGTAGCAGCTTGTCTCTGAATGGTTCTACCCCCTTGGAATGTGAAGTCTGTGCAAGTCTTCACAAATATTTTGGGAGCTGAGGGGGTCAGCACTTTCCTTCCAGCTGAGGGGAGAGGGAGGAGCTGCAGACTTGGCACAGGGGATCTCCGGTGCCGTGTCACGGGACTGGCGAGCTGACCTGGCCTTGTCAGCAAGGGAGGGCATCAGGGAGCTTGTTACCTCATCGGTCCTGTTTTTTCCAGGTCTTTTTGTTGGGAAGGAGGGTCCGATGATTCACAGCGGCGCTGTCGTGGGTGCGGGTTTGCCACAGGTTAGTGCTGGCCTGGCTCGCTGGCCTGGTCACACTGCTGCTTTGTAAGGGGACTGTGAGGAGTCAGTTTCCATCTCCTACATTTCTAACTCTACTTTGTTTAGTTCCAGAGCATCTCTTTGAGGAAGATCCAGTTTAACTTTCCCTATTTCCGCAGTGACAGGTACTGTGCCCAGGGTGTGGAGGAGGGGAGAGGAAGATGAGTGAGCAGACTGGGCTGGGATCAGTCAGTCAGATGTTTGTTCAGTTTCTCTCTAGTGTCCTGCAGTTTCACTGTGCAGTGAGACAGCACCAGGGCATGACTCTCCCATGCTGCTCTGCTCTCATCTCCATGTTCATTGATGTTCTCTTGCTCTACTCAGCAAATCTCTACCCATTTAAAACCTTTCTTCTGAATGGTTCAATGACTTTATTGTTGGGAACAAGCTCCATCACTTACCCCTTAGGACCAAGATACGCTACAGAGAAGTCTGGTTCACCTGAATGTGAACGAAATCTTGCCCTTCCCTCTCTGATTCTTCCAAGTGATGCTGGAATCCCACAGTTTGGGATGATTCCTCATGTACTGGGTGGTTGTGTAGTGCCAGAGTTCTGCTCTCTCTTGGCGCTCTAGAGAAAGAGCACGATGCTGCCACCACTTACTGAAGAAATGGTATCGCTTGCCATGGCCAGCACTTGTCCCAGCTGTCACTCCTGTATCCCTTGAATATATCCCTAAATGGGAATGGTGTCTTACTTTGCAGAACCTGAGCACCTCCACAGCTCTATTTTGCTAAGCTGAGATTGTTTTTCTCTTCATCTCAGGGATAAGAGAGATTTTGTATCTGCCGGAGCTGCCGCAGGGGTTGCGGCTGCCTTTGGAGCCCCAATCGGGGGCACTCTTTTCAGCTTGGAAGAAGGTTCTTCTTTCTGGAACCAGGGACTTACATGGAAAGTGGTGAGTAATGACCCTGGCTCTTCCTGTGTCCCTTCCTTGAGCTGGACCTTTGGGAGGGCTGGTCTGTGAGGGCACTCAGATTATCCTGTCCTCTTGGAGGAGAGAGGTTGCCTGCTCTCTGTGCTCCACAGTTCCTGCAGATCAAGAGCAGAGATGAGTTGGGTACTATCTGGAACTATGGGGCAGCTCTGGAGGCAGCAGATTGAGTGTACCTGGGAGAAAGTGCTTTTGTGCTTGGGATATTTGCCATCCCATTCTTTGGGAGCAGACAGAGGCAGGTGCTGGATTTCTTTCTGCTTTTCTGCAAGAATTGCTCAGTGAAATTCCTAACTTCTTGGGTGGGAAACCAAACCAGATGGTTATAGTAGTCCCTTCTAGCCCTGCTCTCTTTTGCATCAGGGAAGGGGTGTTAAACCGCTAGTGGATTAATTTCCTAAAGCCTGAGAAGGCTCTGAAGTTCCCTTCCCTGGGCTTCCTAATTCTCAAGGAAGAGCTGACTGTGCTAATCTTAATTTAGGAGCCTTTACTACTACTACTTTTTTTTTTTTTTAACCTCCCCAGCTTTTCTGTTCCATGTCTGCCACCTTCACCCTGAATTTTTTCCGCTCTGGGATTCAGTTTGGAAGTTGGGGGTCTTTCCAGCTCCCTGGGCTCCTGAACTTTGGAGAGTTTAAGGTGAGATTTAATGCTTTATTCCTCCCCTCTCCAGTCTCTAGTCAGTTTGGTGTGTGTTTCTATCTGCTTGGGCGTTACTCTTTTTATACAGTGGATGGTCACTATTTAGCTGCAATACAGTGACAGCCTAAGACAGAACTGTTCCCCTTCTGTCATAGCTACTGAAAGTCTCCTGCTGTAAAGACAGAAGCATTGGTAGGAAATTGCAGCAACTAATTGAATATTTTTCTAATTTATTTTATTCTTTTCTGCACATAGTGCTCTGAGTCTGATAAGAAATGCCACCTCTGGACAGCTGTGGACTTGGGCTTCTTCATTCTGATGGGAATTGTAGGAGGCCTTCTTGGAGCCACCTTCAACTGCCTGAACAAGAGACTTGCCAAGTACCGCATGCGGAACGTGCATCCCAAGCCAAAGCTGGTCAGGTATTTGTGCTCTCTTGAGTCTGTGCAGGGATCTCTGATCCATGTTCAGTGTCCTGAAGCAGAAACTTGAGTCTGTAAGACCCAGTGAGTGGTACTGGAGGAAACCCCAGAGCTATTCTTTTGAAATCACAAAATGAAGCCTCTGTAGAACTTAAAAGTGAACAGTAGAAACCAGATTTGACATTCCCTGAACATGTGCAGAGCTGCAACTGGGTTACAGGGCTGAGTGTGGCTTCAGTGTATGGTTTCTGTTGTGTACTTGCAGAGTCTTGGAGAGCCTGCTGGTGTCGTTGACTACCACGGTCGTGGTCTTTATAGCCTCCATGGTTCTGGGGGAATGCCGGCAGATGTCTTCCACCAGTCAGAGTGGCAATGACACTCTGAGTCTGCAGGTGAGGGGTTTTATGTGAAGATTTTATGTCCCCATGATACTGTTCTCCCTCCAGAGAAGCACAGGCATGTACCGAGCTTTAGAGAGCACGCAGTACGTAACAGAACTGCTGTGAAAGCCTGTGGACAGTTGCAGAAGTTCAGGGTAATAACAAAAGCTACCCTTTGTGCTTTGGCACTGGGGCAAAGTGGGGAGCCCATTTATGTTGCTGGCCCCTTCTCTGCTACTGATGTTTGGTTCGAGCTTCCCAAAGTGTGGGCTGACATACGGAAGGGTTACTCCAGTTCCGCCCAAAGGCTGATGTAGGAGAGATTGGGTTTTAAGTGTTCCTGTCTTTTGTGTCCTGCATTAGGGTATGTCAGAGGATGTGAATTCAAGCATCAAAACATTTTTCTGCCCGAATGAAACCTACAATGACATGGCCACACTCTTCTTCAACCCTCAGGAATCGGCTATCTTGCAGCTCTTCCACCAGGACGGTGAGTAGCTGGGAGATGGTGCCCCATCCCATGATTAGGCTTCAGAGCTTCATCTTGCTTCAAAGAGCCTTGTCATAACCACAAAGCTAAGAGCCTCTTCAGGCCTTCGCTGCTCTGGGGGGTTGCTAGTATAACAGCTGCAAGCCCCACACGCTTTTCCTCTCTTCTTCACTTACTCATTGTCTTCATGTGTGTTTGGACTGGGAGACTAAGTAGCTGTTGTGAGATGAGCCTGCTGTGAGCTGAGTGGTGGATGGTGCAAGACTTTGAGACCTGTGCCCCTTTTAGCCATGATTCTTCTTGTGTTGCAGGTACTTTCAGCCCAGTCACACTGTCCTTGTTCTTCCTTCTCTATTTCTTACTCTCCTGCTGGACATACGGGATCTCTGTGCCCAGTGGTCTTTTTGTGCCATCACTGCTTTGTGGGGCTGCCTTCGGACGCCTGGTCGCCAACCTCCTCAAAAGGTGCCTTGAGTGTGCGTACGCGTGCGAGAGCCGAGCTCTGGGGCAGGTTGTTCTGACCTCTGCGCTCTGTGTTTCGCCCCAGCTACATTGGCCTGGATCACATCTACTCGGGAACCTTTGCACTGATCGGGGCAGCGGCGTTCCTGGGAGGCGTGGTCCGTATGACAATTAGCCTGACTGTCATCCTGATTGAATCCACCAACGAGATCACCTACGGGCTCCCGATAATGATCACCCTCATGGTGAGTGCTCTGCCTTCTTGCAGACTGCTTGAAGCTTTCCTGGCCCTGCAGCTCTGTTCCTTTCAGGGCTATGATAAGCCAAGGAGTTTTGTCCTTGAAGCAACAACTCAGTAAACCTTCTGTTTGCTCTGCAGGTAGCCAAATGGACAGGAGACTTTTTCAACAAAGGCATCTATGACATCCATGTAAACCTGAGAGGAGTGCCTCTCCTGGAGTGGGAAACAGAGGTGGAGATGGATAAGTAAGGCTGCCCCTCTTGGCAGGGCTGTGGGTTAGTTTATGGTGGGGTTCTTGCTCAGACAGGAAGGATGTAATGCAGGGGGCTAATGCTTCATCTCCAATGAACCTGGCTGCTCTGAGAGGAGCAGCTGTGAGGAGGGCTGTTGGGAGAGCAGCTGGAAGACGTGCAGAAGTTCTGCAGCAGGAAACGGGCACTGGAGCCCTTTCTGAGGAGCAGATTTCTGAGCTTCCGCAAGAACTCTGCAAAGATGTTCCACTGGACTCGGCTTCTTACAAAATTTCTTCTTCTTCCCACCTATTACCCTTGCCCAGTAGTTTCTGTGTTACAAAGATGAAACCTTTTTCCTTGCTTGTGGCACATCATTGATGCAATGTTACATTAAAAACAAAGATCACTTGCACCTCTAATAACACAATGAAGGTGGGCACACAGGTAAAGGGAGCTGCCAGAACTATACGGCAGCAGACTCCTTCAGGAGCTCATTTTTGGGACTGGTTTGTTTCCTCGTTGTCCATCACCAGCTCTCTGTCACTGCTGTGACTCATGGACTTGGCTTTCTGTTTCCTCAGACTACGAGCCAGCGACATCATGGAACCCAACTTGACGTATGTCTACCCACACACCAGGATCCAGTCCCTTGTGAGCATCCTGCGCACAACCGTCCATCACGCCTTCCCTGTGGTGACCGAGAACCGCGGCAACGAGAGGGAGTTCATGAAGGGAAATCAACTGATAAGCAACAACATTAAATTCAAGGTAAAAAGTTGATCGAGGAGTTGAAGGGTAAAGAGCTTTGCTGTGCAGGTGGAAGGCCCTTCCTTTTGTTGTCTCAGCTCTTGTCGGTGCAGAGTTAGGTCAGAGATGAGCACTTACTGCGACACAAACTTTTCAAGGACTTGGTTCCATTCTGTTCTCTGGGTCATGTTAAAGGCAGAAGAGTCGTCTGCCTTCTTAGAGGCAGAAGTCAAGAGGACTAAGTAACCTGTTTAGACATGGAAAACATTGGGATTTGGCACTGAGCCTGCCATCGAGATCAGCAGTGGGTGCCTAAATGCTTCTGGTTTTTGTAGGAGGGGTAGTGGGGCAAATGCTTTAATCCCTTTAAATTTAAGGTCAGAATGAATAATGAACGTGCTCCTGGCACACTTTTGTTCTAGCAAAAAAGAGCGCCTGTGTTCCTAAACTCAGGCTCTCTGTCCAAGGAGAGGACAGTCCTCTTGGCTTACAACTTCTGCAGCAACACTGACTAAGAAACACCTTCTCTTTTGACATAAAGCTACAATCAAATAGTTCCCAGTTGCTCTTGGATCACTGCTGACCTTGCTTAGGGTGTATCTGAAAGCTGGTTGTTGTCTCCAGAAGTCCAGCATCCTCACACGAGCTGGAGAGCAGCGCAAGCGCAGTCAGTCCATGAAATCCTACCCTTCGAGCGAACTGCGGAACATGTGTGATGAGCACATAGCAACTGAGGAGCCGCCAGAGAAGGAGGATCTGCTGCAACAGATGCTGGAGAGAAGGTGAGATCCTGATGGGTGTATGGAAACAGGGTGTTTCTAACCGTGTGTTTATGACTTTTATGAGTAGAGTCCTGAATGTGACCTTTAATCAGATGCTTCAGCTTTTATCAGAATCTGAATAATTTGGCACTGAAAAGTGCTTTAGTAGGAAGTGGTTTGAAGCTGAGAGTTAGGAGGGTGTCTCCATTCTGTTGCTGTTGTTGTGCTTTGCCCGTGGCAATGGCTCTCAACCCCTTTCTGCTATTTTGTTTGGTGGAGAAAAGACTCATTTGTCTCCAACAAGCCTGAAATGTTCAGGAGAAGGTTGTAAAGAGCTGAAATAGCTGTTGTTGTTTTGGAGGTGGGTGTGTGCGTGTCTGTTCTTAAGCTTGTGCAACTTCAGACGTGTCCATTCTCTCACAGATACACTCCCTACCCCAACCTGTACCCAGACCAGTCTCCCAGTGAGGAGTGGACCATGGAGGAACGCTTCAGACCTCTGACCTTCCATGGCTTGATCTTGCGCTCACAGTTGGTCACCCTCCTCATCAGGGGCATTTGTTACTCTGAGAGCCAGTCGGTGAGTTGTCCTCATCGCGAATTGTAGCAGAGTCCTCCCTGCCCTCCCGGCTGGGGAGATTGGGAACAGTATTTATGGGCTGCCAAAAAGAATTGGACTCTTTCTATACCTTAAGGGATGCATCTGTGGTTTAAAAGCTGCAGACGGGTAATGGGAATTCTCCCTTGCAGCTCTAGAATAAAGAGAATTAAATTTCTGCTTGAGTATCCCCGGGAAAAGAACAACCACTGTTTAAAAAATAAACCAGCAGATCCCTTTGTTGCATAAAGGCACAGTCTGGTCAGAACTGGAGAAGAGAGGGCAGATAGTAAATGCAGATGGAGCAGCCAGCAGCGTATGCTCTGTGTCTTTACTGCTGCGTGCTGAGGTCTTGCCAGAAAGATGTCAACTGTGTCACAGAGATCAGCGTGAGCGTGTGTGTTGGAGGCCCCTCTTCCCCAAGGCTGGTTTGTTGCTGCCCTCCAGCGTTGAGCGTAGATCTGAGGGGGATTGGAGAGCAGATCCTCTGCCCTCAGCTAAGTGCCTGTGTCGGTTTGGCCTCACCCTGCTGCTCCCTTCTGAGATGAGCTGCCAGGAGCACCCCTGCCTGTGGCCTTGGGAGGAGGAGGAGGAGGAAGAGGAGGAGATCTGGGGGAGTGATTGGGAGGCATCGTTTGCTGGGCCGCTCACAGCCCATGTGCTGACTGGGGTGGCAACACTTGGGTTCAGTGAGATTTGTTTTAACTGCAGAGTGCAAGTCAGCCTCGTCTGTCCCACGCAGAGATGTCGGAGGATTACCCCCGCTACCCAGATATCCATGACCTGGACCTCACGCTGCTGAACCCTCGCATGATAGTGGTAAGAGATGCACTGCAGTGTGACCACAGGGTTTCCTGAGATATGTTTAGGACTGTCCTAAGCCTTAAAAAAAAAAGCTGAGAGCCTGTTTAAGTCCACCCTTGGGGCAGTGACCAGCATCCTTTGCTTCTCTCCCACCCCATCAGCCTTACCTGCATGTGGAAATCAGTCCTCATACCTGCTATGAGGTAACGTCCCACACGAGTGCTTTACTTTCAGAATAAGACGTTGCCCATCTAGTTTAACTTCCTCCTAGGTTAGGCTCCTGCCTGAGATTGGACAGGCAAGCTGCTGGCATCTGTTTGGGACTCCGTGTGCCAGCAGCTCAGTCATTGTCTCGGTGACAGGAAGGCTGCTCTGCAGGCCAAAGTGCTTTTTTTATATAGGTTCTTATTTCCCTGGAGCTGCTTTCTACAGCATTGGGCTCTTAAGATGATGGGTTACAGTGGTCAAACAAATGGTGACAAATTCAGGTTCCTGAAATAATTTTATGTTTGTGGAGAAATAGGAGAAATCCACAGTGCAATGCCCTGTCCAGACTTCAGTGCATTGGAAGACTTGTAGGAATTAGTTGTAAACGATTCTCAGAGATGGTGAAAATGCCTCTTGTAAATAACCTGATTGTTTTAATTTCTTAGGATGTCACCCCTTACATGAACCCATCACCCTTTGCTGTCTCTCCAAATACTCACGTGTCACAAGTCTTCAACCTGTTTAGGACAATGGGCCTCAGACATCTACCGGTCGTGAACGCAGTTGGAGAGGTGAGTCCTTGTATCTGTTTTTGTCTTGGCTGAGCAAGGAAGCCACCTGGTTTTCCACCTTTTGGAGAATTAAGATCTCCTAATACCAAACAGAAATGCTTTGAAGAGATCAGAATGGGATCTTAAGGTCCTGAAGCATTGTTGGTTACTGTGGCTTTGTTACTGTCTTTTGTGTCTGAGCCCCCTTCCAGCTTTCCCCACAAAGGGCAGGACCCACAGTCTCTGTCCTGTCTCAAGCTGGCAGCAAATGGAAGCTCTTAAGTCTCCTACCTGTTGAGAGGCCTTGAGCTCATCAGAGGTCACTAATTTGCCTTCCCCTTTGGCAGCTCTAGTGAATGCCAAGGGCAGAATTTCCTCTGTGTTGGGGCAGGAGGTTTTGCTGCTGGAAGGGAACTTGTATTCTGTTCCTGCTCATAGGAGCAGCACAAGAAAGGAGTCTGGCTTGTGCTTGATGCACCGTTTGTCTTTACCATCTCCGGTGCTCAGGAGCAGTCAGTAGGTGTCAGTAAATTCCTGTAAGCATGAGGGGAATCTCTGTCCCTTAAACCTGGACTTCTCTGTCCCTGTGAGACAGCAAGTGCTTTTCTACCTCTTGGGCTTCCCAACAGCTACTCTGCAGAGCCTGTTGGTTGAAAACAAGAGATTCTGACTTGTTCCATGTTTAGTACGAGATGCTTTTATGTAGTAGAGAGCAGCCTAGTTCTAAACTTTCCTTTTGTAAAATCACTGAGTTGTTTCACCAGCTGAAATGTGTTTTGACCATTTTCCCAGCAGGCTGGGAGAGGGTCCCTTTTGCAGCCTGCCAGCTATTGATGGCCAGAGCGCAGTCACCGCTGAGCTGCTCTTTAGAGCTTCCTAGAGTGTATCTGATATGAGCTATCTGCTGTCATGTGGGATACCAGAAACACCTCTAATGAAGCTGTAAGAGACAGCTTTGTTACCTCCAATTACAGTTCTCACTTTCCAAAGGATTTAATTACATCTGTTTGCTGTCTAACATGGACAGGATTTCCCTTCCTCGGCTACTGCTGTGTCCAGACACAACAGCAGCAGTTAAACTGTGCATTTTGGTGTAGTTCAAACAATGTCTTGCCTGTAGATAAGTGCTGGGAGAGGGAGGGATATGTTGTTTTGGTGGGATTTGAACATGAACCTGCTCTGACTCCACATTGGTCAAGAACTGCTTGCAGGTTCCCTCTCATTTTGGGGAGGGTTGGAAAGAAAAGCTCTACCATGCACAGCTCTTAGTAGCACATCTCTGATACTGACGTGTACCTTTTCTTTTTTCCCTCTTTTCTTCCTCTTTAAGATTGTTGGGATAATCACTCGACACAACCTGACCCACGAATTCCTGCAGGCGAGACTGAGACAACACTACCAGACCATTTGATGCCCCTGCCCCACTGTCAGTGTGGCTACCTTCCTCTTCCAAGCCTGCACTAGCGCTCGCATTCTGCTTGGACCCCACAAGGCCCAAGACTTGCTGTCTGGCTTCTCACATGCATATCACGCCTGGGGAGCTGGAAAACATCTTGCTAGCCAGAGAATTAGAGGAGCTGCCTGAGCCCAGAGCTGTTGATTGGTCTCAGGCACTTGGTTTGACCACTCTTGATCCAGGTTTTTTCTTTCCCCGTGTGCCCCAGTTATCTCCTTTCATCAGATGTTGTCCTGACACTGTATGTCCTGCTATTTGGTTTTGTTTGGGATTTTTTAAGGGTTGGAAAAAAGAGCCATCTAGCTCTGGTGTGTCCTGTGCAGAGAACTTCAGCATCTTTTCCCTATCCTCCTGTATGTCTCCCTTTTTTTTTCCTCTTCCTCCCCTCTTCCTTGTTGCCTTATTTGTGTGAGAAGGGGGCTGTGAGGAGCTACTGCAGTTATCAGATAGCTGCTCTGGAGAGTGGCTTTCCTCAAAAGCAGTATTCAAAAAGCCAACTCTGGAAATGCACCTCTCTTTGCGGGTGCTCCCAGTTGCCCATGTTTTTCCACTCTGGCTTTAGTTGTTCCTAATTTCTCCTTTTTTTTTTTTTTTTTTTTTTTTCCCTGGGGAAACATCCCTGCTGTGATGTTTTTTGACAGCAGCTGACTTTTGAAAGCAGCTCAACAAATCAGGAGTTCAAAACAGTTCAATTCCAGATAGTTACTATTTCTGGGATTAGAACTATTTAATCTATGTTCAGAGCATCTCAGAGAAGGGAGATCTCTTTCCCCATTAGCTATTGTTATTATCTCCCTCTAGGAGACTCTTCTGCAGCACTTCGTGGCACTCCACTTTGTCACTGCTTTGACACTTCCGTGTTTCTTGGCATTTGTAGGCACTTTGTCCTTGTACTGAGCCAACAGTGGGAACCTGGGACACCTTTCTAGCTTGGGTGAGAGATCAGGGAACCCCACACCCTCAGAGCATGGTGAAGTGTTGCTTTCTGGGGGCAGATAGAACTGATGCCCTGTCTCTGGGCTTGTTTGAGTTCTCTGTGTGTGATGAGAGGAGCTGGTGTAACTTCAGGCTGCTGTACAGGAGGGATACCTGGTGCTGGTGGCTAACAGGCAGGTTCTGCTGTAGGGTGATAAGTGGGGCTGTCTGGGCTCTAAGAATGCTTGGCATAATGTTCACAACTGCTACAGCCCAGTATCTGTAAGGGTAAAATCAGCACTTAGAAGCCAGTTGCAGCCAGTTCACTGCTTTAGCAGGTACCATCCTGGCCAGCACCTGTATTGTTCCAGCAGGCACCTGCCCTCCTGAGTTTTGCATACAGATAACCCTCTGTGGGAAGCCAGCATTGTGCCTCCAGGGCCTGCGGGGCTGATTGGCTTGATAAAGCACAGAGCATTCTCTCAGCCAAGAGACTGGGCCAAGTAACATGGGGAATGTATCCCAGAAAAGCATCTGCACAGCCTCGGAGAACTCCAGTTAACCTGTTGTCTGCCATAAGGAGCTGAGAGTTGTGGTGGGAGGAAATCTGACATTGTTGTATTTTCTGAATTCAGGAATTCATCTGTGCTGAAAGTTTTCCTGACCGAGGGCCTGAAGAAGCTGTGCCCCCTTTCCCTGTGCATGTCAGAACACTCAGTCTGATAAAACGGCCTCTCTGACCGACTTTGTGGAGGATGATTGTTCCAGGGCACTGCTCTGCAAACTGCTGGCTGCTGAGCACCACTCCAGTTTGGGCTAGGAGGGGGTTTTGTGCCCAGGTCACCAGCCATGGTCTTGATGTAGGGCTGTTTAAGCCCCTGGAACTCTTAGATGTCTGTGGGGTCCTTTGCAGTTCAGGTAGTTGGTAGACAGAGGTATTCTCTGGCTGTCCTTGCAGCAAGGAGAGCTGAGTCATGGGGAGGCTCTTGACTTTTGTTCAGCAGATGAGACAAAACTTGATCTTAGAAGGCATTCCCGAGGCAAAGTTTTAGGGTAGAATTTGTCCTTGTGATATGGTGCATGGCATGGCTCAGCTGGAAAGCTTGGGTTTAGCAAAGCTGTTTGTAAGCACTTAGGATTTAATTTTTATTCCTCTCCACTGACATCTGGAGGCCTTTTTGATTATTTTTTTTTTCCACTTAGTATTCTTTCCCATCTGCTGCCTTAACAAGTCCAAAGGGCAGATCTCTGTTTTCGTTGGTACCCTTTAAAGAAAGGAAGGAGCTGTGGCACGTGCCGAGGCAGCTGCTGCAAAGGAACCTGTGTGTCCCAGGGCCCTTTCTTAACAACAGCCACTCTCCAGGGCTGCCTGGGAATTGAGCTACCTAAAGAGCAGGGAATACCATTCATCCTTTTCCCTTTTTTACTGCGGAACTTGCAGCACCAGCTCTATTTCCTCCCCCAAAATGGTGTTGCTGGCTGCTGAATACCCTGGCTCTGTTTCCAGTAAGGCACGTGAGCCCTTACACCTCCAGAAGTAAAGTGAAGGTGTCTTCCTACGGGCACTGTCCATCTTGTGCCTGCAGCCTGGGCTCCTTTGCTGGGACAGGCGTGGCACATTCCTTCAAGCATGCGAGTTGGCATCGGTTGCTGCTCTTAACTTGCAAGTTGTCTGCCCATGAGCAGAGGAAGGATGGGTCTTCTCTCTGGATGGTCTCTGCAGACAGTTTCTAAAATGCCTGAGTTGCCTGAGGTCTTGCACTGAGCTGTCCCACGCAACTTCCAGCACCCTTTTGAACGCCCTGAAGCTGGGCTGTAGGCTTGAAATCTGCTTCTGTTACCTTTCCTTCAAAGGATTTGTGCTTCTGGGCAGTTGCAGATCACAGGAATCCCGTTCTGATGGGATTCCAGATCACTCTAGTGTGGAGTTGGCGATCCCATGCCGGCAGAGCCCCTGGCAAGAATGCCCTGTGTCTCCATGGCAAATGTTTTTCTTCTTGCTCTTGTTGGGTGATTGTGTGTGGAAGGTTCCTGCTTCTCCTGCACCTGACCAGGGCTCCTTAGATCATTTGCCTTGAGCTGGCCGTGCCCGCTTTTATTTCTGCACCCAAACTGCAGCAGGGTGTTTTGCTGCAGAACGTCTTGGCATCGCTACTAAGGCCTGGAGTTAAGCCATCCAGACAAGACAGGCTGAAAAAATCTTGTCAGGGTTTGTTTGAGCACCAGCTACCCTTCCCCAAGAGAAGGCCACTCACCTTCTTCAGCCTGCTGTCAGCACTGTCTGCTCTGCCTGTCCGTCTGTCTGTCTTACTGCAACATCTCAGCCACAACACCCCCTCCTTTCGCTCCAGCAAACCTGTGTTAAAGGAGGAGGATGATGGGTGGCCCTGTCAGCTGCTCTAGAGGGAAATCTCCCCATGCAACTCCCCGTTAGGTAGCCTGCAGAAAGGGAGCTGCAGTTCAGCTGACGTTTGGAGCCGCAGCGTTTCCCTTCTGCTGAGAACTGATGCGAAGGGGCTTGTGTCAAATCAGTCTTGGCCTCACGCTTCGGTCCCTTCCTTTCTTACACCAACTGCTTCTACCCTGCCTCTGGTTGCTTAGCGATTTACCAAGAAACTTACTCCTAACGTAGGTGCCTGTAACCTTTTACTCAGAGCAACACTAAAGGACGAGGAGCGGAGAACTGGATTAGTACTGCGGGCAGAAGTTGGGGAGTAGCAGGGGGTGTTCTCTGCCTTGTGGTCTCCTGTGCAGTGTTAACTAACTTACTGTGAGTCATTCCAGTGGTAGCAACTTAACCTTTCCATTTGGTTGGGTTTGGGGTTGGTTTCTTTTTCTTGCACTGTTTTGTTTGGGTCTGTTGGTTTTTGTTCTGAAACATGTAAGCTAATTCCACAGTGTATATAAATTTTGTCTGTTTGTTTTGAATTTGTATCAATATATTTTTATTTGAACTATGGCACTTGGGAAGTATTTGTGTAACCATAACGTGTCTGAGAGTAAAATGTCTGTGTGTCTCCTTCAGCACTTTCGAGGCCTTTTGATGTTTCTAGTGTTGTCTTATTTTTGCCCTTTATCATAATAAAACTTGTAGAACATGACACTATCCAAGAACATCATTTAAAGTAGACAAATAGTTGTTGTTTGTGAGCTGTCTGGATCTAACAGTTTGTGCAGAAGATGCCCTGAGGCTGGGCACAGATAGGAATTGGTGTAATCCTTTGGGTTGTGAGCACTCCAGGCTCGTGTTCTCTCTCAACAGCCCTTCAAAAGGAGGCAATGGCCAAAGGTTTGAGAAGAAGATGAATCGTGCACATTGTGCTGGAGGTGACTGCTGCTTTTCTTACCTTTTTTTCTTGCTTTCCACCTTCCTCCCAGAATGCTGATGAAAGACATTCAGAGTGTGCTGTTGCACCTCTTGTTTTACAGGTGGCTTCTCTAGAATGTGAAAAAAAAAAATCTCTATTTCATCTTTAGCTCTTATTTAATTTGTGTCTATCTTTCCTGCTTTATCCTGCTGTTCCCCTTACAGAAAAGGCAATTGTTGAGCTTTCATCATGCCCTTGCAGGCCGAGAATGTGAGTAAGTACAGTCCTGGAGTCTCAAAGAGAGAATTGAGATGAGAGGAGCCTTTCCTTCCTAAAATTGAGGTACATCAGTGACCACTTTAACATAACAGTAAAGGAGAAAATCAACTTTACTTCCTCACCTCCCTGCCCTGAAAAAAAAGGGGTGGGAGAGGGGTTTGCATCCATGCTCACAGACACAGCTTCACAATTCAGTGTCAACCTACTAAAGCAGCCAGGGGGGCTGCTGCGGGTACCCAGCGCTGGCTGAGAGCTTTGGACACCAAGATCTTGTGCAAGACGCTTCCTAGAGCGGAGAAGAAAAGCAGTAAAGTTTATGGTCTGAAGGAAGAGGGATCAAAACCCATTGTAAGTGGTGGTTTGTCTTGGGTTTTATCCTAGAAAAGCCATGTAATGCATTTAGGGTTAAAGCAATCAACTTCATGTTTAGCTTAAAATCCCTTTCTGCCAAGGTTTATGGGCTCGTGAAATCCAGCCCCGTGCCGTGATCCCCGTACCTGTAAGTGGTGTATCAACCAGAGGAATTTAGTGGTGCTCAGTGTGATTTCTTTATTTCATTTTTGCTTTGCTGCCAGGATGCAAGCTTCCTACTCCTAGAGGTGTGTACTGTGGTAGAAACAGAGGCTGGCTGCCCTGGGCTTTGGCTACGCTTTTGTGGGAGGTGAGAGAATGAAGCTTCTCTTCTTGTCCAGGGTGCTGAAGCTCTTTGCAGCAGCCGTGGGACACGCTTGGCCTCTTCAGCATCTGCTGCAGCTTTTCAAACACAGCGTGTGGAAAAAACCTCATTTTCTTAGAGAAAGAGAGCTCCTCTTGGCGAGAATTGCCTGCTGCCTGGGATTGTGGGGAAACATCTCATCTAGAGGCAGGCTGGAAAGGGATAAGAATGGCTGAGGGGGGCAAAGAATCCCCCAAATCTAATCTGAAATAAACCCAACCCAACCCCACACCAGCCACTCTGCTTTTCCTGATGAAGCTCATGCCTTGCAGTGCGTGTGAAGCATGACAGTGTAATTACAGTATTTCAAAGTTCAAAGGAAAGAAAGCTGCTGAATTATGCACCGCCAGCCGGGGTTACTGCCAGAAGCTCTTAGGAAGTGGGGGGGATGTCTGGCATTGCAGGAGGTGGCAAATGTCATTAGAGCTGGTCTATTTTGTCCCCCGCACAATGAGTGTGGCAGCAGTTGGACAAATCCTAAGGGCTGGGTTAGTTGATGCCTGATGGGGTGGAGGAGGGCAGGATTTCGGGACCCTGCCCCATGCTCACTGCTGAATAATCACTTGGAACCTAACCTGCATTAGCTGCTTTTGATAGCAGCTCTGCAGAAGAACTAAAAGCCTACGAGGCCATCAGGCCATATGGGATGACAGGACTGTCCTCTGAACCTTTGAGCCATGGACACAAGCTCCAGTTGCTGCTAAGGAAGGTAGAGCATGAATGTGTGATGCGTCCCATGGTGCTTGTGCTTTTCTTGCCCTGCTGTAAAGATCAGCCCACTGACCTGGGGAAGAGCAGGGCTGTGGCATTTGCTGTTGATGCGGCCGGGTCCCAGTGTACGTGTTCCATGAAACACGATCAACTGCTTCACTTGGTAGCTTGCTCACTTCAGGGTCCTTCACTTCTGCACCTACAGGCTGACATTCCTGGCCCTGCTGAAAGTGGCTCCTGGTGGAGCCTTTTCTATTTCCTGCGTGCACCTTCCTGACCACAGCCTTTCTGTACCCTCCTTTGCAAGCAACCAGTACCGCTCCAGAGAGACGTTTCACTCTTGGGTCTCCCTGCTTTCTCCACAAGCACTGGGCTGCTTTTGTCCATGTGCTTGTTTGGGACTGGCCAGTCCCCAGACTGTTCCCATCTTTCTGATCCAGCTCTCACAGCAACAGCAGCAGCTTTGCTTCTCCTTGGAGCCGATGCTCTTTACCCGGAGATCCCATCAGAGCTAAGCTTCAGCTTTTCCAAGCTCTCGTTTCTGAGTGCAGTCCTATTCTGACCTGACTGTGAGCTTTCCCTGGGGGAGCTTTACAGCTCAGTGTGTTTATGGGAATAGCAGTAAAAACCCAGCCACACGGACGCTTTTTTTTTTTTTTCCTAGACTGCCTACTCTCAATTAGGTTCTCCCAGACCGTAGGGTCTATTAACATGCTGTCTGCAAGCCAATACAGACTTGTTCCACCAGGAACTGGCTTGCTGTTAATACTGGACCTACCTGGCTTTGGGTCAGGCAGAGCCAACTCTTCTTGCCGTTTTTAGCACATTCCACTGAACTCATTAGTGATTTGTGCCTCCAGGGGCTGACAGGGAGGGACAATTTACGGTGTCTATGCAAAGTTTTGCTTGACTGGGTAAAATTCAGCTCCAGCAGGGCTGTTATTGTTAAGAGTGTGAGGATTGTTTGTGCTTTCCTTTATAGCAGCACAGAGGAAGTCGGGCCGTTGCCTGGTTGCCTGTTGCTAGTGAGGAGGGATCCACCTGCAGGTTCCCATCTTGCTGCAGAGGGAAACAGGTGGCTTGCAGGGGTGTGTTTGGAAAGCCTCTTTGAGAAGACAAAGCCCCATTGTCCCCAGAAAGGCTCCCCAAAGGGTGACTTCACACCACCTTGACTTGTGAAAGTGCCTCTGAGTAAATCACAGTGGGGTGAGGGTTGGAAGGGAGCTCTGGAGATGATCTGGTGCCACTCCCCTGCTCCAGCAGGGTCACCTAGAGCAGGGGGCCCAGGGTCTCATTGTCCAACTACATTCGGAATCTCTCCAGAGAAGGAGACTCCACAACCTCTCTGTGCCAGGATCTCCCACCCTCATGTCAAAGAAGTTTCTCCTCCTGCTCAGGGGGAACCTCCTGGGGTCCAGTTGTTGCCCCTTGGTGCCCTTTGTCCTGTCCCTGGGCACCACTGACCAGAGTCTGGCCCCATCCTCTTGCCCTCCCCTAAAGGGCCCTTTGTCTCTTGCTCAGCATTGCTCAGCTCCCCTCTCAGGCTGCTCTTCTCCAGCTGCACAGCC
>JANHFX010028770.1:6600-42327 GCA_027560015.1 Chloroceryle amazona
CCAGAGCTGAACACAATACTCAAGGTGTGGCCTCACCAATGCAGAGTACAGGGGAAGGATCACTTCCCTGCTCCTGCAGGGAACTTGATGCAGGCAACTTGACCATACGGAAAAAGTTTCATCATTTTTGTCACCACAGGATCCAATATAATTTTCAGTTTGGAACTTGAACTAGGAAAAATGTTAATTAGCAGGATGTACATTTAACTTTATAATGCAGGATAGTGATCTCTAAATGGGGTGTGCACACCTCAGGGTGTTCACAGTGATCTGCTGGGATATGGGAAGAAAATTTTAGAACTATCATTTCTATTTTTTTTTTAGCCTTAAAAAAACAATTAAAAATTAAGTCTTACTAATACTTAATAAATGGCTTGACACTGGTGCCCTCAATCTGTCTGTATGTCAGAAAGTTCAGTGTCACCTACATGGTCACCAAGGTGTTCTGGGGGAAGAAGAGGTTCTCCACAATGTGGAGGAGGCAACAGCAGTGCCCTCAGTCATTCACTCACTTTCAACATATTATGACATATTGCAGTTTATGTGTCCTTTTTAAAGCAGATTTACAGAATAAATTACTCAGTTTAACTAAACTAACAATCACAAAATGGACAAGTTGCTTAAATTGAAAATAATGCTAATAATGTGAGCACAAGCAAACAACAAGACCGTGACACCTACTCTTAGAACAAGCTTTTTGACAGTCATAAGGCAAACCCAATGACAGACAGATCTAATCAGAGAAGTTTATCATCATGTGATACTCAACCCAATACTTCACTAAAATAAATGTCTAGAAGCCCTTTATGAGGTTTCTTACTTGAAAACAAAACACAAACATCTGCTATGGTAGAAACGGTTGGAATACACAGAAAACAATATGGCAACAAACTAAAATGCATTCCTTCATCAGCAAATACTGTTGGAAGATGCACAGAAAATATTGCCAAAGATTTGAAGAAACATGTATTAGAACAAATCAAGCAGAGTAGGAGATTTGCTGTACAGTTGGTTGAAAGTGCATGTTTCTAACATGTCATAGTTTATTGTATTTGCTAGATTCTGTTTCAACAATGAATACCTTAAGAACTTACTGCTTTGTGAGCCACTAAAGGAAAGATGTACTGGAGAAGATATATTTTCAATGGCAAATGACTTCATTAACAAAAAGCAATATTTTATTGAAAAACTGTGCAAGTGTAACCACTGATGGAGTGGCTGCTTTGACTGGAATAAAAATGGATTCCAAGGTAAGGTTACAGAGCTATTACCACACATTCACTGCATCATTTAGAAGCAAACTGTTTCAGTAAAGAAATAGTAGCCAGAAGTGCACAAAGTTCTACAGGATGCCACTGACGTGGTTAATTTTATAAAGACATTTAAATAGTAGAATCTTTACAATACTTTATAATGAGATGGGAAATGACCATGAAAATCTTCTGCACCACACAGTGGTTTTCTAATTATCTCATGGCAAAGTGCTTAAAAGAGTTGTCAAAATTAAAGATGAGTTATGCAATTTTCCTTCAGAAGAAGATGTGTATTCCATATTTGCTGACCTTTTCTGTGTTGACAAGTGGCTATCAGCTGTATGCTATGCAGTAGATATTTTCAGAAAAAATAAACAAACTTAATGTGTCCCTTCAAGGTAAATGTGACACCTTAACAATGAGTGAGAAAGTAACTGTTTTTCAAAATAAACTCATGCTATGGAAAGAGCATTTTTAAAAGTGAGTTTTAGAGATATTTTAATTGTTACAGGATTTTGTTGCTGAAAACAATGTGTCATCTATAAAAATTCTCATATCTGTATACATAAAAAAATCCTGGAAACAGAATTTTCTAATTGTTTACAACGTTTTAAAAAGAAAAGTGTCAGGTTTTGAAGCCATTTGTTAAAAATGTAACAACTTTCATTTAGCTGCAAGAACAACTGATTCACATTGAAGTGGATGGAAATTTACTAGCTGAATTTCAATAAAAACCTTTGCATAATTGCTGTATGGAATTGAAAAATGAGTGTCATGATCTTAAAAGCCAGAAAATGATACATTTTTTTCCATTTGAATCTATGTATCTTTGAGGTATCTTTTTCAGCTATGACAACAATTAAAACCAAGTACCAAATGCACTTATTTTAGAAACAGATCTTCACATTGCTGTATCACAAGGTGTTAAACCATGATTTAAACAAATATTTAAGCATATTCCATCATATTGCTCTCAATAATATTATTAATAATATTTTTAGTGAGACAATTTTTGTACTGTTAATAAAACTTTTTAAAAAATACTATTAATCTTTATCACATCCCTTTTTAAGATCTGTATTTGTGTATGTTTCATAATGTACATAATTACAGCAATTTCATATAATTTAGCTAAATATATATACACACACAAAGAGCATGCATGCTTAAAATTTTTTACTGATAGGTGTATATGCTCAAAAATGTTTGGAGGCCACTGAAATATAACAGTACACCTCAAGCCCATATTATTTTACAGTTAACTTAGACTTTATTGTATATAACAGTTGTTTTTCCAGTTCTTTTTTTCCTGTCAGGTTCTCAGAAACTGAGCATTGCCAAAGTCTTTAGTCATAAGAATCAAAAAAGGAATCAGTATTTGTAATATATAAATTAATCACATGATGGCCTCTAGAACTGACCTTGATCTTTCACTCACCTTCCCTGACAAAAAATGTCAAAACAAGAACCAATTCTCCTCCTCTACCCAAAACATCCCTTGAAAGGTCTTGAGGAATGACTCAGTGATTTTCTGCTTATGTAATTTCAGGTCTACATTGGCACAGAGGTAGAGATATCAATGCACTGTCGAAAAGATTATTCTCCCATGATTTACAGTCCAAGTCATCCATCTTTTTTTTTTTTTTATTTGAAACATTCAGTAATAGATAATGTGACTGGGTACTAGTTTTTAATGTGGTTCTTCCAACTGAAAATATTTCAAATTTTTTGAAATTCACTGACATCTCAAGAGAAGATCCTTCTAAAACAGTGCATTAAACTGAAGAGCATACTGAATAAAGTGCAACAAACCAAAAGAGAGAGGGAGCTTGTGAAATCTTTTTATATAAGTAGAAATGATGATGGAATCATCTTGCTAAAAGAAGTGATGGTGCACAGAATGATAAAAGATGAGAACGTGGCCTGTAAAAAGCATTTGTTAAAGGAATAGTTTAAACTCAAGAACTCTGTAAACTATTTTGGAAATAGACCAAGAGCTATTAACTTCTCTGTTGCACAGTACTGTCAGCTTACATATTTAAAAGCAGAGATCCGTATAATGTCTAAGAGATGATAAAATTTATTTAAAAGAAAAAAGTAAAAAAGAATGGGTCATCTAATCACTATGTTTTCTGTTCCCCAGGGTGCTCACTATAAAAAGAAATAATTATTTTTTTTCTCTTGGGTATATTAGTAAAAACTACTCATGACCCTCTACCTTTTCTTCTTTCCCTGCTGTATTCTTCATGTAAAAAGTTAAACTCACTTCACTTTTTCCATTGTAAAATTCGGTCTGTACACCATGAATAAATACGGGAGAAAGTAGTTAGTGAAATAAGGCAAGCTAATCAGTTTTGTCCATCCTGTTTACAAGGACATGGTTTTAAACGGACAGGCAATATTACTTAGGACAAAGCTAGGAAAACCACTAAGCAAATAAAACTGAAAGGGTAACCTTGTTTGTTTGTTTTGTAAGAAAAAAAGCCAATCTACTTTTCCATGTTTGGGAATCCCCTTTGTCAAGTCCAGGGTGTACAAGATGTTAATGGGTCAATAAAAACCTTGTTAGATGTTCTGGTAATCAGTTTAGGATGTAAACCCTGCGGGGCATTACCAAGAATAGGAAATACTGCAGTGAGGGAAACAGGCCCCAGACCGCAAAGTTACAGTTGACCTTCTGGGATTCAGTCTGACTCCTGTAAAGAAATAATACCTCTCCTGAGAGAGAATCCTTAATAAGAAATTGAAAACCTTGCAGCTGGAAAGAACAATTCAGATAGCTACTGGTCCAGAAGTTTTCTTACAGAACATAGAATCATCATAGGAAGATGATGGCTCCTCCTAATAAATTTACATTTGGACGAGGAGGAAACTGAAGGACAAAGAACCCCCACCCCAAAAAAACCCTCCACCTTATACCATGAAAACAAAATTAGTAGTTTCTTGTACTATTTCAAACTGGAGATGGATCACCAGCTAAAGATATATACTGTAAATAATATATAGGTCTCAAAAAAAAAAAAAAGGAAGCAACACATGCAATTTATAAATGTTTTCCGTTCACTTGCAATCTCAGATTACAACTAGCATTATAAAGTAAAGATAGGTGAAAAACTACTGACAAAAAACATAAACCAGAATGAGATGGCACTAGTAAAAGGAAAAGTGGTGGTGGTCATAAGAAAATGCTAAGTATTACAAACAGGAACACAACCATTTTAAAAACAGTACCTGAAATACATTCAATCCACAAGAGCATAAAGGTTCTCCTTTGATTCACAGTATGAGCATGTGCTGGTAAATAGGAATGAACTAGCAGCATATGCCAGTAAAGAGCTTTACGTCTAAGTCTGGTTGCTGCCTGACAAAGGTGTCCTTAAACATTAACTGTGATCTTACCTGTTGTGTAATTTGTTCTACTTTTTTTGTCAGTTGAAGAATTGCTGTGTTAGATCCTACCCATCACTACAGTGTTTGTGCTGCTACTTGAGATTTAGAACACATTTTCTGCTGAAACAGGAGGTTGCACTACAGAATTCAAATATTTTGAGCCAAATTCCATTTTGGTATTTGGTACTTGAAATACTGTTTCCCCAACACTCATGACCAAAATAACATCGCTCGGTCTGTGAGCAGCTGCACTATCTCCTTTTGCAATTTCCAGATCAAGATTTGTCTGTAGTTTCCAAATCCTCAACAGATCGTACTGTTCACATTCCATTCTTTATTTTATTCTAGACTTTTGTCCTCTTTCTGTGTATTTTCACCACCATTGATTATGTTCACCAGCTTGCTTTATTAACAGTATTTCCCCTACACTTCATCAAACAACTCACATCCAGTGTGGCTAGAGATATGTTAATGTTGTGAAGAGAAGACTTATTAAATATGAACAAAAATTGGAGTCAGTGATTTGTCTTCATGTTTGATTCCAATATTGCTCAAACAAAAAGTTTCAGATATTTACTTAAATAAATCTATCAATGAGATACCCTCATAAAAGTTACCCTCAGATTAAAAAAAGGTAAAAGTCTTTACCGATTTTATATTCCAGGAAAACAGGAGGAAAAGAAAAACAAATAAAAAAAAAGACTATTTCTGTCCAAAGATGGATTTATATCAGAACATATGGCAAAGACATAGAGGCTTCAGATCCACACATTATTCAATAACCCCCTCATTTCAGCTTCAAATGAAAACGTATCTTTTCTTGACTGTTTATATTCCTTTACTGCTCTTCTTAAACTCTCTCCACCAAAAATGCTGGGTAAAGTGAAACTGAATTTTTTATTCATTTTTCTCAGCCACCAATTGAGAAGAGGCTCATACTTCCTGGTCCTTTTTATGCTAGGTCTGATCTGTGAATGTATTGACACATCTTTTCATATTGTCTATTTTATTGACATTCACAGAATATGTATCCTGCTCTTTTACTACTACCCTTTAATTAAAAGACATATTTTTTGAAAATGTGTTGTTTTTTGTTTTGTTTTGTTTTTAAGAATACTCTCTTTACAAGCATAGCAAGGTACTAAAAATCCAAGTAAAGGATTACTTTTTTTTTCTGCTTTCTCATCTGACACAGCATGAAAAACATTTCCTGTTAGCATAAAAAGAAATCATATAACTGTTCATCCACTCCTACCAGACAGTGTTATCAGACTAAGCTTTTAAAAATTCTTTTTGCATTTTCTACATATCTTCTGATTTTTATTTAATGGTATTCCTAGCTATACCGTAAGTATACTGTAAACACAACTTCTGAAATTTTGTCAGAGACTAGAGTTAAACAAGCTGATTTTTTTTTCTCATTTAGGAAAGAGACTAGAAAATCAGGGACTCTCTCCCTGGGCCATTCACAGTTTACTACCATACAAGAAACCGGACTTTGTTGAAGCCATAAATTTCTCTGTGCTAATTTATTTATTCTCCTTTGAGAACAGTTTTTAGTTGACGAAACAAGTTGCAGTTTGGAAGAGGATCTGCAGAAGGTGACTGAAGAAAGGGAAGTTTTCAATGCTGTTCTCCCCTACTACACATGCATTTTGAGTCATATTAACACACCACATTTCTTCCTTTTGCTATATGTAAAAATCCCACAAAATTCTGTAAAGTATATACTAATTAGCTCTTCCAAACCTTGCATCTAATGAAGAAAGTAATTATTTTAAAATGTTAATTAATGGAAAGCTCCTTTCAGAACGCCATATGGAGTATAAGAACCTCTCCATGTGTCTAAAGAATGATCACGATAAAAGTTGTGGTCTTTTAGGATGTTATGATGGAAGCATGGCAGATGTAGTATGAAAGTAGTATATTATTCTATGTTAACTACATTTAGAGTACTTTACAAAATAAACTGCCTATTTGCTTTTGTTTCAGAAATGCTTGAGGCCCAAAGAATGTTTAGATGCCTAGATTGCACTGAAAGCAACAAGAATTGTCCACCTATGTGTCTTGGATGATTTGTGTCTTACTCAGAACTCAGGCTTGATAAACAGATTCTGTTAAACCTCAGTGGTTTTCAGCAAGATAGTGTTAAAAGCTTTTGTAACTTTTGGAGATAAAGTAAAAATACTAGATATTTAAAAGCACTTTTAAAAAGATCATTCTTCACCCCTTTTAAATTCTATACAATATTTTCAAGTGTAACAATTGGAAGATAATATAAATAATACTGACCAGTAAGGTATAATTTCAAAGAAATGTGGACATTTCATATTGTAGGCCTGATATTTTAAGGATCAGCTATAGCAAACTGAGGAACACAACTAGAACTCTCAGCTCTGCTCAGAAGACAGTCTGATTCCATAAGCCCAAAGAAGTCTTGAAAGCGTCTGGAAAAAAACAAAACAAAACAAAACAACCAACCAAACAAAAAAGCAACCAAACAACACAATGAAAAGCAAAGCAGAACAAAACAAAACAACCAACAAACCAAACATCCTCACATTAGCAAGAAGAATATTTAAGGGTAATTCTAGATCCAGTGCAGGAAAGATGAGTAATGGCAGAGTTACCCAATCTTCAACAAGCAGGAATGAAGACATCACTCCATTTACTTAGTCAATCCTCTTTGCTCTTCAAAATGCAAGAAAAATGTATGCAAAACTGACAGAGTAGGATGAAGATTAGGCACAGAACCTCAAGTAATATGTGAAAGATAGTAAAGTGAATAAGGGAAATTGAAAAAAGACTTTAAAGCTTATCTTCAATAAGCAGGTCATGTCAGGAGTATGAAGGAGCTTCTGCTGCTGCCACGACCTTGCCAAACACATGTATGTAGTAATCTCTTCAGCTACTGTCTATAAGAAATGGCAAAAAAGACTTATCAGAGCATGATTAGTGGAAGGACAGGAATTGTCTGGAGATTAATGATCCTACTGACCCAAATGTAACATGAAAAGGTAAACAACTCTACCTGGAGACTAGTGCCCAAAAGTAACAGCAGGAAATAACCATCAATGGTAAATTAAAAGGATAATGATTAGATTACATAATTGAAAAAAATGTTTCAGGGAGTTGATGACAGAAAGCCAGAATGAAAGAGAGAACTTGCTGTTCAGTAGGCAGACCCTTGGAAAACCCCAGAGCAACAACTGTAAGTAGGCTCAGCTTCGGTGCAGAAAGAAGTGCAGTCTCCTAGAAGGAAGCCCTGGAGCCTTGTCTTCATTGATGGACCTTAGGATAAGGTAAAGCACATGCTGTACCCTGATTTGTATTGTGGTTAAAATGGTGCCATCCTTATCAGTAATCTCAGCCCTGTTCAGTTACCTTTCAGGTAGATGCATCATGCAACTGCAAGAATGAGTTCTCTGGTATAGCTGTGGCATGGCCTGTAGATAACTAACATGCCACTTGTGAGATGCATGTTTTTTTTGTAATTGTCCCATTAATTTTAGTGAAACATTTTAATTAAGCAAGGGTTCAACTATTTGTTTGGCATTAGCATCCCTATGTTAATCAACCAACACCATGACATAATTTGGTGCATGGGCAAAAGGCATTAAAGTTACTGAGAACCACAAACAGTCCTAGTGTTCCAGTGCCATAGCTGCCCTGTGCAAGTTATGCAGCTGACATTCAAATGCAAATCACTCAGCAACTGTACAACATCTAACCATTAGGCTAACTATCTTGCCTATGGGTAGCAGTCAAGATACAGCTTGTGTTAAAGTTGCAATAATCACCTGCTCATTTTAGAATTTAGATACTTGACATAAATGTTGCCCATCTTCCAATAAAGCGCCCAAGGCAACAGTGAAATTAGCCCTAAACTCCTGGGGGAAGAAAACCAAACCCAACAAACACAACACATTGTAGTGCTACAAAGGATGGAATAAGCTTCCAAGTCTTCTCACCTAAGACAAGTGAAGGAACCTATCATCCTTGTGAAGCATTGTGCTGTGGATCTTCTCACCTAAAGGAGAGAAACTTACTGAAAATGAAGGAGAACCAATATGAATATGGAGAAAGTTGTAGTTGTTTCTTGAGGCATTAGACAAGTTCTGGACACAACAGTTAACAGTATTTGAGCAATAGGCAGAAGAATTGCAGAGAGTTAAATGGAGGGGAAATGAGAATTTCTGTATGGCATTGAATTACTGCAATTATTTTCTGAAAAATCCGTTCTTTCAATGTATATTTCATATGACATAGGGAAAAATAATGCACTAAATTAACACTGGATTTCAACAGTGTAAAATAGTTCACTTCAAGATGTGTCAGTTTACACTAGGTGAGATATACATTGCTTAATATACATACTCACTTTTCCTAGACCTAACTACCAAATAGTTGGATAATTAATACAATTGTCTTCATCTGTTTAACAGGAAGGCTACATTTGTTCTTCTGGTTTACTTCTGAAGAACCCAAAATCTACACATATACATGTTTTCTGATGTTTACCTAATGTTTAAAAATACTCAAGGTGCAGCCTTTTACCCCTTGAGAAGCAATATACAGACAAGGAACAATGCATTGATTACAACTTCACCTGGCATACACAAAGAGGTACCTTTTTAATTTGAAACTTACTTATGCAGTTGCATGATCACAAATTAATCCTAGATCACAACTATGGAGCTCATCTTAAGGGTCAGTTAATGATGCTTCATCAATAGCAAATAAAAAAAAAAATAAAAAAACCCTTGCAAATTGATTTAGTCTATTTTTCCTTGCTGTAGATTTGATATGAAGATCACTGAAGTCAGATTCCCACAGTATTCCAGTTAGCAGACGAGACACAAATAAGGAAGATGTTACTAATTCTCAGATGAAGCAATTGTTTACTTTTCAAATAGTGTCACTGAAATCACAGAAGCTTATTCAGGAAATACAAACCCCTTGTAATTTTACATCTTGACTCAGAATGATTGGCATTCGGTTTTCCTAAAGTCAGTTATTGTGCCCAGTTTCATTTAACTTAATATGGAAACATTTATGTCATCTAATTTTGAGTATCTGTGAGAGAAAAGACAGTATAAAACAAGCTGAGCAGGAGTCAATGACATTGCAGGAAAAAATACTGTGTTTTCTAGATAGCAATAATAAATTAAGGTGATCCATTAATCCCCAATATAAATTCATGTCTTAAACTGAACTTGTAACCCATTGGAGCTCCACTGTGAACTACAGCATAATCAGAAGAAACTAATCCATAAATGATAATTCAAAAAAATTAAGGGAAAGAAGAGTACGAGAACTAGATTTTGTGCCATGACTCAGCTGTAGCTAAACTGTAGGGTTGTTTGAGGAATAAAATATAGCTGAATAGACATCTAAGTGGTAGAATGAGGCCGCATGCACAATAGTACTGCCCATGTGAGAATAACATATGAAGCTGATGGGAAAAAACCTCAATGCAAACTTCAGGCAGCAATGTAGCACCTAAAACACAGGGATATAATTTGCTCAATGTAAAATGAGCTGACATATTTATGCTTTGATGCTGGATTGGAGAGGGTGAAAAGATGTTAGAAACATACTAGATAAAGAGAAAAGCTGGAACTAGCATGTCTTTACACAGGTAGAAACAGTAGAGCTTTAAGCAAGCTCCAGATAAATCCAGAAGACAAGAGCATCAATTATTCAGTTATTTGAAACACAAGACACATTAATCCTAGGTTTATATATTATACATGTACTCTTACACAAAACAGAAGTGTACACTTCTTTTCATTTATATGAACTATTTTAGTAACTCCTGTGTGATATGTATTCTCAATAGTGTTTTCAGCAACACTGTTGCAGCAGCCACAGTGATTATTCCCTGATTATTCCCCCTGAAATGTACAGCAAGGACAGGCTCATTAATTTAGAATATTTAGTATTCATTGCTGTCGTGGAAAACTACAGAATACTTCTTTGGAGTACGTGGGAAAAACAGTAAGCTTTTGAGGAATGGACTTCACTGGAGGTAATACCTTTTTATATAGATCTTTGTGGATAAACAGGGCTGAAATATCTTTAATTGGGCCCATCCCTCCCTTACAATAACTCGTGAATAAAAAGGAACATTTTTTTTGTGTCCATGGCAACTTTCCCTTATGAGACTTTTCAGATTTTTTTTGTGGTAAGAATTTGTTACCCAAAGACATACAGAATGGAAATCCTCAACTTTCACACCCCAAAACCAGATCCAGTTCTCAGTGTAAAGCTCCATGATTCTTGTAGACAAATTTGACAAATAACTAAACAAATAAAAAAATACAAACCGTATTTTCTATATTAAAATTAACAACTAAAAGGTTCACCCCAGAAGTGAACATTAATTGGAGATAATGGCTAAACCTTCTCTATACCTGGAGAGGCACTTGTCAACTTGAATGCTCTCTTAAGAGTACCTGTTTAAAGCAGACATCTAATTTTTAACTCTCCAACTGACTGGGTTTCTCGGGTTTTAACCCTGATTTTGTGACAAATGTCTTTTGCTGATGATAATTCTTAACTCAAGAGCAGAAATCATTCTGGTCTACTCACAGTAATGTTTTAAAACTTTTCTCTTTTTTTCAGACACATAAAAAGAATAATGAAGTTTGAACTGCAGAGAAAGGATAGGTGAGAAACACAGGAAACAACGTTTGTACAGAATTCAGTTTTTCAGAACGTTGGCATACAAAGCAGCAGCTTCATGCTCTAAGTCACTCTTTCATGAACTAAAGCTATGTATTCATTAATTAAAAAATATTTAGTCAGTTGCAAAAAAAACCCCAAACCAAACACAAACAAACTACACAACAACTTGAAAGTCATTCTCGACAATAAAAAACACAAATACACCCCACTCCCCTTACCATTACTTTTCTGTTGCTCTGCAAAAGCTACTGGTAGCAAGAACACAAAGATTATGGTAGTGATGGTGGGATTGTGGGAACTGTGATGAAGCTCCTGAAGTGGATACGGTCATCCCTTAGTTGCAGATCTGAGGTTAAAAAATACCTTTGTACATATAGAGCTATGTATAACTACTTGTTCTGCATGTCAGTTGATGATCCAAATATTTAATAGTTTGCTGGTGTTTATAAAAATTGCAGAAGGATGGGGGGAAGAGGAGGAAGGAAAACTGATACAGCATCATAGGAATACATCATAGGAATATAACTGTGACAGAGTTGTAGAGCAAGCCCACAAACATCTAACTCTACTAGGAAAGCAGAGAGAGAAGTAACAAAAAATCCTGTCTTTCAGAATTCTCCAAATCAAATCCCTCAATGTTTGAATATGCTGACGTTTGCATATTGCAAAACAAAAAGCCAAGCAAAGCAAATACTTAATAACTAGAAAAGAGTTCAAAGTGAATCACTCTGGAATTGCTACATTAGAAGAGTCATCACTTCCTTTCAACAGAAGGATTTTAGAAGATGGATACCTTGTTTGGTTCTGCCAAAAGGTGAAGAGAGCCCAAAGGAACAACAGATTTCAAGGATTTTTTTCAGACAAAATCTACTCCAGCCCCAAAGCAGTTCTACCTGTAATATGGCAGCTGTGATTCTTACTTATGCTTCAATATCATCCTATGTTCAGGTGTACAGTCAAAGTTTCAACTGTTGTTCCTTTAAAAGATCAAAGTTCTTCTAAATATCAGTTTGTATGTGCTGTCACGTGCCTTAAGTTTCTTTCTGGAGCTCCTGGCATTTGAACCTTTGTATGACAGTATGGATTTAGGGGTATTCCTCCCATTTAAATTGATACTTTGGCTGTAAGTAATGTCACCTCTGAACACTGCACTGTAAGTGATATGATGCTCTTTGATTAGTGGAATGGTTAGTGGACGGAGTATACAATTAGCCTTATAGTTATGCTCTTCAAGATGACAATGATTGAACTATAAATTATTAGCTTGATGTACTGAGGCATGCAGCATCTGTAACTCACTGAACTTCATCAGATGTGGCAGCTCAACACCTATGTAAGTAAGACTTTTATAATATTTTTCCATTGTTTCTAATGTCTCCTGAGAAACTTGAAAGAGAAATCTGTTTGAGCTCTGGAGTGTTTCCTTTCATAACCCACATGTTCAGCTTTGTTATTGTTAGTAGCCTCATGAGCCTTCCTATGCTAATAATGATTCCTATAATGGTCTGAGGGGAAAATTAACTCTTTTTAATAAAGGATTACACTGGGGTTATAGATAGAAAAAAAAAAAATCAGATGTGAGTCTAGCAAACTTGGAGATGCCTCTGTACCCAGCTTTTAGAGATAAGCCAGTTGAGGCATATACTTGTGGTAAAGGCAAAGGATGAGAGATTTAAGCTGAATTCCTGATGCTCTGAAGACTTTTTTTTGACCTTGGCTAAGTCACCTCAGTTCTCTGTGTCCCCAGTCTATTTTAGCAGTTCTGTCTATTTAGGCTGTAAAATACTGAAAAATAGTCTACAGTATACATTAAAAGAAGAGGATCCTCCTTTTAACTGAATGCTTGGTCACTGTAGTAACGTATATGCTATAAACTCTTATTCAAACGGTGAATAAGGTAGAAATTGAGAATAGCATTCATCTGAGAAACCAGTTTATTTATTGTGATTTTAATAGTGGCAGCACATCATCATGGACTCTGTCATGGTTTAGGGTCAGGGCGGCCCCTTAGACTAATAACAGACTCTCTCTGTTAACCCCCTTCCCTCCCCTAAGGGGAAGAGAAAGTGAACAAGGGAGAGAGACTGAGCGATTAGAAAAGGAAACTACAACAGCTTTAATGAACAATAATAAAATAGAATATGTACAAATATGTACAAAACCAGTATCAAACCCAACCCCCTGATGGTGATTACATCACTGTCACCACTGATGATGTGGAGCAGGCACCGGGGGAATCCCAGGCTGGCCCCACAGCAGATGGGAGCTATGTTCAGGAGCTGGATTCAAATGGAATTTTACACTATCCGTGGCTCAAATGTTAAGTTTATAAATAAGTATATATCAGAAAGGTTTTATTTACATCTACTAGGATTGTAGGTGGGGCTTTTATTGCTTATTTTATTTTTTTTTTCAACTAAGTTGAGACCTGCTTCTCCACGGGGACACGACACTAACACTATTCCAGTGTTCCTATTCCAGAGGTTTTTCTTCCCTGTAAATCATAGCAAAGATTAGTAAATCTTAATAAACATAGTACACTTGCCAGCTCACCTAACCAAGAATTCACATGAAAAAACTATTGAAAAGTTTTATACATATCACCTATAACCTAATTTTACTCCGAAAGCAAACCAAATATCTGCATAAATACATTCATTTACCTTTAGGATATTGAGGTGAGGCCTTTTCATTATTTCTGATAAATAAAATCACACATGAAAAAATAAACAAAAATTTCCCCATAGTTCATGGGAAGCAGAATACTTTTCAGGAAGAATAATCCAGGAGAGCCATTTCTGAATATGGTGGAGCATTTTATTACACATTTTTTTCACCAGTCTACTTATCAAGTCATATTTTTTGTTTCCTACTATTCTTTCAAGTTTTGTGTTTGTTTGTTTTTAAACCTACTTCAATTGCTTCGGAAGCTGATAGGAAATTGGAAAAAGTGTGAAGAAGAAAATATTGTCCTTAAAAGTGAATGCTCAATGCAATTTATCAATTTATATTGGTGGTAGTTTTGTTTTGTTTTTTGTTAAGTTTCAAAAGTGTTGCCTTATTGGCTCAGTCCAAGGGTTCATGTTGCCTGCTGTTCTGTCCCCAGAGTTGCTGACTGCTGATGATCATGGAAAGTGCAGCACATTACACCAAATACGTGGTCATTCTTTCCTTGAGTATTCTTTTAGCCTCCAATGGTTTGAGGCATAGATTTTTGCTTGATATATGTTCTGAACACTCTATGAGGCTTCAAATTTGGTGTCAAATAAAAATTATAATCATTAGGATTCTTTTAAATAGATAAATACCAAGTTTAAGTTTTCATTTTTGGTGCCTGTGACATACTTTCTGAATATCAAGAATGAGCTAATATATTCAAATTGAACACGATTATTGCACTTCTCCTTCTCTAGAAGAAATCCACAGAGATAAGACAAGCCTTTTCAAGGTCCATACCACTTTCTTTTTTAAAAAATAAAAATTATTGTGCACTTGCAATAAGGAAAGCAAATGGTATCCTGGGCTGCATTAGAAGGAGTGTTGCAAGCTAATCATCCAGTAGGTGATCTTTCCCCTCTGGTTGGCAGTGGCAAGGCTACAACTAGGTCTTTACTTCAACCCATTAGCTAGAAATACTAAGCCTGTCATTAACTTTGTGTAATATGCCTGGAACTGAGTAGTGCATGCTAGCTCTGCTCTCTCTTGGACTCAAAGCAAGCTAAATTTTATCAGCTGGGAAATATCCAAAGCAAGTCAGTGAAGAATCAGTGGTATCATCTTAGCGATACCAACTAAGTTTGACTAGAAGTCTCTCCAATATCTGTATGTTGCTATCATTCCAGGAAGTTGAAGCTGCTAAGAAGAATAATTCCCACCAAAACTATGAAGAGAATAAAAACCCCACACACAAACCAAAAAGACCAAGCAAGACTGGGAAAGAAAAAAAAATAAAAAAAAATATAATCCTCTAAAGCAGTCCACAATGCCATTTAGAAATTGTGAAACAATTGAGAGCAACCAGTTTCAGCTTTACAACAACAAAACCAAAATGAGGTCTCTAGGATAAATTAATTGTTTTGCTTTTTGCTCAGAACAATTAATTTCCACATCATTATCTTCAGTCTAGATAGGCGATCCATCACCCTCATCATCTCACATTTTACTCCATTTGCGATTTTGAATTCTATTTAAAAACATGACTTTTTTTTTTTTTTTCCTGAGTACAGTGATGACAAGGAAGAGAAAAATGTCATAAGGGAAATACATGATTCTTTAACTTCTGCTTTTGACTGAAATTAGTGAACATGCTAGACAGAAAAAGCAGCCAGTGAGAAAGAAGACTTCTCCATGCACATTCAGAATTGAGGGTAATGTACTAAAACCTGGGAAATAATATAAATAAATAAAATAACTTAAAAAACTGCAAACATTGTCTTTGCTTTTGTTTTGTTTGTTTTCCATATCCTAATGCAGTAAATATCTGTAACACATTTACAAAGAAAAAAAGGAAATAGAAGGATAAACCCAAGAATATCTGGATATGAGTGATGCACAGTCCAACAAACATTCTAAATTTGAGCAGTGTTGTTCTAACACAGGCCCTGGAGATAATTTGCAGCCTGCAAGGAGAGTTCATAGCAGGCTGAAAAAGTGAAGAGTTTCCTGTGAATTTGACACTGTTGCATAATTCTGGTTTTTTATGCTCTTTCTTTAAAAAGCAGAAGGTGAGAGATTCCAATGACAAACTAGTATTTCCAGACTGGAGGAGATGAGGGAGCAAATTAAAATAGAATGAACTGCAATAATATAAAATTAATATTATGTCGCCAATAAAAAATGGTAGGAAATTGGGTTTTTTTTCTCATTTGTATATGAGGCAGCTGGGGGCTACATATCTTTAGCATGCCATTTAATAATTTTCAACAAATAGATCAATCTTTTCTCAGTTTGGGTATTTTATTTTTTTTTTGTCAGTATCACATTCCTGCCCTACTTGTACACTAGAAAATGTGTGGGAAGAAAGTGGAGAAGATATGCTAGTATAGTACTGACACACAGCTGCTCTGTCTGAGTAACTGCTTCGGGATATGCCTCAAGCAACTTTAGTATGTTAAATACTCATATGAAGGGAAAAGAAATTTTTCCAGCCTGAAAGGTTTATCGCATTCTTAGGTATGGCTGCTTTAAAGACTGACTTGGAAAAGCAGAGTAAATGTTTTTAGGAGCAAATAAATTGTTTCTCATACTTAGAAAAAGCCAGAAAAAAGCCAAGATGTCCTGATTTACAGTATACACAACAGCCACACAACAAAAAACATGTGTCATTCCAGGTAAACCAAATGCCTGAGTATGCAGTGAAAGAGGAAGTGAACTATGTTTCCTGGATGGAGATTTCTCCTAAGGAAAGTCTGAAGAGGAAAAGACAGCGAATTTAGAAATTACATAAGTTAAAATATAGGCTAAATTAAATTCAAGAGTAGCATGTGAAATTTGATACCAAGTATGATAAACGTAACCAAAGATCCCCTGAAGAAATGAAAGTAAATAATTTTCCTGTAGGAAGAAGAAAGTTGCCCTAAGGGATAAAACCACATAAGAGGGCTAATGGGTTATCAGATTAATACAGTCCAGTCCTCTTAATTGTGATATCTCCATAGATAGTTTATTGTCTTTACTGCCCTACTTTAGAAAAGCAATTTTTAAATCAAACCCATCTTCCTTGTCAAAAAAGAAGAAAATAATGCTGTTGACAGAAAGCTTATTTTTGGACTTATACAACCTGTTCCCGTATACAGGTCAGGATAAGTCAAATTGGTTATTTCATAAATGCTTTTCATAGTGAAGGACGTCAAATGCTGGAATAGCTACCCAGAATGCTTGAAAAATTGCTACTTTTAGAGTTATTCAAAACTTGACTAGATGAGGCTTGAGCACTGATCCTTTGATCAAGTAATTTCTGGTGATTCTTATGTAACAGATTAATTTTCCTTTGATCTGGCCTTCATGAAGATAAAGTCTGGAATGGTTTCTGCATTTAAATTTCTCCCACCTAGCGCAACATAAAGAAAGCTCTACTATTCAGACAGAAGAATTATTCCTTCCCCAAATGTTCTTTTATAATCATAGTTTTATTGTTTCAAATGATAAAGATAAAGCATGCCTAAAGAAAATTTCTAATTTGACTAGATTCTCCCTGTTACCATGTATTTATACAGTCCTTTTGTTTTTATGGAGTCCTGACTTCTATTAGGTCTTGATGTGATCTAGAAATCCAGGTTACCTGTCCTTTGGGTAGCCTACAAATTAAATCCATTATATACAAAATTTACATATGTCTGACTGTACATCCAAGGGTGTATATCAAAAAGAAATAAAACATGAACATGTATAGGCAATGCAAGTTTTTTAGAAGGTACTTTGCTAATTAAAATTCTGTATGCAAAATATCTTTCAAAACCAAACCAGTAAGAACTTTATTCTTAGACCCAAATTTAGAACCTTAACTATTTTAATTATTACAGAAATGGGCTGTTTCTTCTCTCTAAACTAAAACAGAAGATCACACCCTTAGATAATACTCTTTCAAGGTTAATTAACACTCATTGGGACTGTAACACTGCATAGGAGAAAGAGCTTTATGTATCTAAACTCTCTCAAAAAGCACTGGCTAGCTCCCTCACTTTGTCTGTCCATTCTTTCTTTCATGTGAATATTAAGGGCCTGGATGCAGCTCTGAGGCAAGATGCAGGAGGTAGCACTACCATGAAGCTCTGGTCTCCTCAGGTGATGGGGAACAGACATCGTATCATGCACAAGTAGCAGGAAAACTATGGTGTTTCTGTTGAGTGTGGCTTAATATACTTCAAAAGAGCTAGCTGATAAAATTGTAGTTAACTTGCTAATAAAACAAACCAACTTTCAGCAATTTTTTCTTCCTGCTGCTACTGTTTCCTCCATGACGAATGACACCAGCTGTGTCCGCTCACCAGTCAGTTCTTCTATACCTACACATCACCTCCTGAGCTCCCACTCCAAGTGCTGGTTACCACAGTTGTGACAATGCAGGCCTAGAAGTTATAAAACCCAGATATCCTAACTTATCTGTATACCTGCCCTTACAGTTT
Source organism: Chloroceryle amazona (assembly GCA_027560015.1). Lineage (NCBI taxonomy): Eukaryota > Metazoa > Chordata > Aves > Coraciiformes > Cerylidae > Chloroceryle > Chloroceryle amazona. The sequence continues at coordinate 25,058 of JANHFX010028770.1, forward strand.
CATTCAGATGGCTTACTATTTGCAAGGGAAACTACAAACTTTTATATCTCAATAACAAAAAAAACCCTTTCATATGGGCAGAATCAAACTTCTATAGGATATAGGACTGTCACCATTATGATAATCCAAGAACCTCGGCTCACACAAAGGATCCAGAGACTGCAATAACTCTGCAAGGTCTCAGGCTTAGGACTTGTCAGGCTTCACTGAGCTTGATTTTTGTTTAACTTGTTTAGCTGTGATGGCAATTGTTTCATGAGCCCGTGAATATTACCTAATTAGTTCTAGTTTTATCTTATTCTTTGGGCAATTGTGTTGTATAAAGCCTACTGTTATAGTAATTTTGATACTTATCTGTAGCAAACAGATAGTTATAATAAGTAGCCTTCCTATGCAGAGAGGGAACTATGACTCTAGAATAAAAATGCAGAACTGAGAAGTGCAGTGTTAGATAATTGTAAAGGTCCTGAAAATACCAGCACACTAGATAAAAGCAAAAACTCTCATCTAGATAAGTTCTTCATTGGTCAATTATTGCTCATTAAAGGAAAGTTGCCGTGGAAGCTGGGAAAAACCTGTTTTAGGGATATTAAAGAACATACATCCAGCATATGTAAGATATAGCATGTAGGTCAAATTTTATGAAATTGTGAAATATTTGTGAAATTGCAGACCAACAAAGAAAAAGCAAAGTATACCATTCTGGAGAAACATAAAATATCTCCTAGAAGACCCTAAAATGAGTAGTAAGTAATTTGCATCCTCCACATTATAATCCTCCTGGTGAAGGACTCAAGGTGTTGATGATTCACCACAATACTACCAGACTAATTCTGAGGGAGACTAGCAATAATGCTCTTAAGATACAAAATGAGCATAGGTTGGGTAAGTACACTGAAACCATCAAGTTCATTTCTAAGAATGCTACAGGTGTTAAAAGTTTGTCCTTGTAATTGGCCTAATTTGATGTAATTGGCAATTTGGTGAATTTGCAAAGATTTTTAATTAGCCTAACTACATATGTACATATTTGATGCACATTTATGGTATGCCTCACTTTTTCCACAGAATATTCACAGGATCTTTGTCTTGTTACCCCCATTCTTGACAGAATGGGCCAACTCTCCACTGGACAGCTCTACACAGACAACTCTGCAGGCATAACTGCACAGGACCCTCACAGAAAGCAGGGGGGGATGGCCAATGAGCTCATTCCTGATTTTTCTCTCTTTTTTTTGTGTTGCTTCTTCTCCATCTGCGTATCATGTTCATCGATACCATCTCTGGAATGCCCACAGGGGCTTGGCAGGCAGTGGGGCAACTGTCTGCTCTATGGCTTCCTGAGCAAAGCACTCCTGTAGTTCTCCCCCCACCCACCTTGCATCCTACCTGTCTATTAGCTGGCCAAAATTTTAATTTTTGTATTTCACATTTGATTGAGTTGTCTTTATCTCACTGTTGCCTTTCTCTCACTGTTAATTTAAATATTGCTTTATTAATGAGTCACCGGAAACAGTTGCAGAGCAAGGTAGAGAACTCTGATGGCTGAGCACAATGAAGGCACATTTGTGTTACAAGTTGTGTGACTCACTCTTTTGTACACTTTAACTCCCTTATACATGTACACAATTTCCTTGCAAAAATTATAGGGCTTGGCTGCTACTTGTGAGATAGCTGTGACAGTTCAAAGCCAGAGAGGAAGGGAAAAGTTTGCTTCTGGTGAATACCTTTATGCTTTCAATAGACTCATCAAAGGTGATGTTTCTGTTAAATGTTGATACTGGGAACAAATTGGACAACGCAAGGCCAGAATTCACATCAGGAATAGCAACATGATCAAGATGATCAAAAACATTCCCAAATTCCTTCAGCAGCAAATGTTAAAGTGGCAAGATTTGTGACAGGGAAAAAGTGGTAAACTGAAGAAATGGTGGAGGGTACAACTATGGCTTTTCAGATTAAGCTTCAGAAGCAGAGTCTAGGACAATGCTCTGCAGCCAGCTCTCCCTGGGACAACTCTATGTGGCCAACACTACATTGCCAAGTCTACGTGGGGACAACTCTACATGGATTGACAGATTCTGACATTCCTCCCCGCCACTCTGTGAGCCCCACAAAGCCCTTAATTTATTTATTTTTTAAATGATAAAAACGTACATCTTACCCTTGAAAAAAACAAAAACAAAAAACAAAACCAACATAGATGCCCCCCCCCCAAAAAAAAAGAGTGTTGTTTACAGTTTCCTTATAGGAAAAAAAAATTCCTTATAGGCTGTAGCATTTCAATATAGAAGATACACATAGCCTGCAAACACATGGTTTGAGAGCTATGTCAGTAATGCTGGTTCCAACACATTTTAGAAACCAAACTGAAAGATGCCAGAGACTGCTGAAGCAGAACTTGTGCTTGTTGAAAACAGAGAGTCAAGGAAGTATCTGAACAATACACTGCCATGCTAGATGTGAATTTGAACACTCAAGAAGGAGAAAGGTACAGAAAGTTTATAAGGTCATTGCTACATGCTTGCTGTAAACTACAAGAGGCTGAATACCACTGATGCAAGACAAAAGGTTACAAACAGCTGTCCCAAGGCTAAAAATGAAAAAGTAATAGCTCAAAGGCTAACCCAGTGCAGGACAGAAGGTTACTACTGTAAATCAAAAGCAGGTCTCTCTAGAAAAGGAAAGACAAGTGCTAATGAAAGAAAAGCGACACCTGAGCACTAAGTACAGAAATACAGAATGATTCAAATTTTTATGGTAACCTGCTTTACTGATGGAATAAGGTATCATTTTGTTGAACATACTTCTGTTTAAAGCTGATGTAAATTATTCCAGTATCAAGCCCCCAGGGCAAACAGATAATGCATCTTGAAAGAGCTGGTGGGTTACAAAATATGCAAGTCTTGTCTCAAAGGAGATGAGTGCAAATAAGCATTTTTCCCTAAGGAAGTGTTTAATATTTTTTCAAGTAACCTCAACTATTGATAAGATGAACAGTACCAGAGAAATGCTGAAGTTATTAATCCTTTACAATGCATTAGCCTGATTAAAATGATGACTTAGGCATGAATTCTGCTTTTGAAGCATAGGTCAGAGTTAGGCAAGAGATAAATACAGGATGAATTTGTCTTAATTGGAAGCATCAGCAAGTGTTGTCATGGGTGAGGAAAATAAAATATAAATAAATAAGACAATAAAAGCTTATCAAGGCTGTTATGATTCTAGCCCTACTATTATGGACTCGTCATTGTATGGATACTGGAACTCACTGATCCATTGCAGCAAGTGCAGCTTTCCCCAACAGACAAAACAGACAAAGCAAACAGGGTGTGCTGGAGCAGTTTGGCACCTCAGCTAGAGCAGTTTGATGCCTTGGCCATTAAAGCGCACCTCAGGGTACTCTAGCTGGTGCCTCAGGGTCCGGACCCCTTAGTACACAGGCTCAGGTTCTGGGCTTGTCCCCTCAACCCATCAGAATGACCACAGTGCACCCTCAGCTAGGGTATAAATGGGGTCCTGCCTAAGAGCCAGAGGAGCTGGTTCTTCCCAGCAGTGCGCCCAGACATCAGACCCTCCCTCCTTAGACATGGTGTACAAGAACACTGCCACAGATTGAGGGAGTCTCCACGGATTGAGTGAGCCTTATCCCACACCTCCCCTCCCTTTTAAGTGCATGATACTTGTGTGGGAGGTTTCCCCTTTATAAGAGAATGTGTGCCCATTTTGGTTTAGCTTTCTTTAAGGTTTAGGAATTAGTTGTGTAGCTGTTAATTCTCAGAAGACATCCAAACTTGTGTTTGGTCATAAGGAGTGCTGAGCAACTTTGGTTGCAATAAACTCCCATTTTAGATAGAGGCTGCTGTTATTTCGTGTGTGCCTCTGTGACACTGATTTAAGAATAAATTAATTCTTCTTGGAAACATTATTTTACATTTTGCACAATTTAAGAACAAAAGAAAACACAAGTCTAGATGCTGTAGTCCCTATAAGTATCCCAATTACTCCTATATAAAAAGTCTAACAGTTAAGGCTATGGTAAAGAATGTAGTATGTACTTAGAGAAATTGACGGATGAAAAAAAAGCAGTATAGTCTTAAGCAATACAGGTATCTTGCTTTCCTTTTCTGACAAATAGTTCCTTGAGTTTCAGGCTCGCTAACCAATGACCAGAAAAATCAAATAATTTATGGTGGTCACCTATATTTTGAGAATAAAAATTTGAACAAATAAGATGATGAATCTCCCAGTACACACAGATAATAGTTTGTTGCATATAAGAGAGTTAAAAAGAGGTGTTGTATAAGCTTGCCCTGAGCAAAATTATAACCCTTTACCCTCTTAGGTTCTACTATAAAATACGTAGGAAAGATCCCCTGATGAAAATGACTACATGAACAGATTTAATATGCGTACTCTCTTTGTGAACTTAAATTAAGCTCTCTTCCAAGTTGTTGGGTGTATTATAATATTTATAGCAGACTTAGACTGTCATTCAAGTGGGATTCTGAATGTATACAGATGTTTAGGCACAAAGTACCTTTATCAGTAACTCTGGAATTCATTGTTTCCTTGAGGCTTTGCTATATCTCATGGCAAGACAGACTGTCAAGATTCCCTGCATCAGCTGAACTGTGGAAACTGTAATATGATGTTTTAGACTGAGGTAAGCACAAGGTATTGCATCTTAGCTTAATCCTATTTCATCAAAAGCTGTACCGAGTCATGCAGAAATATCCATAACATCATCAACAGTTATTCATTAAATATAACAGGATGCTGTGGAAAAAATATATAAAAGACTAGTTTGTGTCAATGGTAGACTACAACATACTGAAGATCTTTTAAGTTCATAAAAACAGTATCATGTCACTGTAGTGTAGTCTATTAGTCTATGCCACATTAGATAGGCTGTCAAGAATCAGAATAATGATGCCATAACCTTCCGCTCACAAGAGGGTGATGCTGCAGGTGTATAGCTGTTGGCTTCTCCAACTACCAAAAAAGCAAGCTTTTTTCCAGTTCTGCTTCTTTTGACTTCTAGGGGATAGTCCAACCAATGTAACTCTTTTTTTTGTAACATTAACTCCTGTCACATCCCTGAAGACACCAATGAGCAGTAGAGGCAGGGGCGGTGGTCATGAAGCCTTGGGCACCAGAGCTGTTGTCAGTGAAGCTTGCAGGGCAGCATGATGTCCTCACTCCCTAACCAGATGCCATACTGCAATCCCCAGTGTGGCAAACCAGGCTGGACTAGGGTTGGTAGCCAGGGTCAGTGACAACCCACCAGTGCCACGTGCTGCTGCAGGTCCTGGGCAGGCCCCCTGTCAATCCAGGAAGTCAAGCTGTCAAAAGAATATCAGGACTAGGAAAATTGGATACAGACATGACATCAACATAGCTCAGGCTCTTGCCCATGGTCTATAAATATAGTTTCCAAGACCAGGTGTGAAGGTCCCAGACAGGGCTTCTCACCATTCTCAAAATTTAGCTGTTTTTCCACTGAAGTCTGATCCAAGGTCACACAGCAGCATAGGCAAGTTGACCTTATATCAGCATAGGGAAAACAAGATGCAGATCCAGGTACTGAACTCAAGACCTTGATATAAACTATCCCCACTAGGCTGCCTACAACTTCTTAGTTGGGCAGTTGGCATGGAGTGCTTCCTGACTGCTGGTATATCAGCATCACAGCTTGGCATGCTTTTGGCTTAAACACCCCTGGTTCTTATGCAATTTGATGTTGCTGTAGGTGATATCCTCCACCTCTACATAATTTCTACATCAGTTGTTACTATGGGAGGCTCAGAAAAGAATTCGAAAGTTAATTTCTGCCTGCTAGGGAAAAAAAAAATTGCTTCATCTGTCAATATTTCTTCTACCATTCTCTAGAGATGGTTTACATGAACAATTGGGATTTCTTTCCTTATTTTGCATATGTAACTGAATAATGAGATTGAAGAAAAATAGACTGCAAAACCAGACCATTTTTGGTGTTGGAACAGAACTGCAAGCACCAAAGACATACATAGTATGATAGGAAAACTATATTGTTAAAGAAATAATCATGTATCAGCTGTGAGCTAGTAACTGACCTTGTAAATTCTGAGTCAATCTCAAAACACATAAAACAAATCAGGATAAGTCAGCATTGACAGAAAATGAAAAAAATTTCTCAGTTCCCAGAATGCACTATAGTTGTATGTATTCATTCTAGAACTTGAACATTACCTGAACTACAGTATATTATTCATGTAAATTTCCAAAGGACACACACTTCTGCTATGTAGAAAGTTGTAAATGTATTAGACACTTAGTACAGTGAAGCATCTCCTCTTTATTTCTTCCACCTGACATCTGTGTAATCACAGGTTCTCAGTTCACAAAGGCATCACAGCAGTTAGCCACTGGAAAGTAGCGAATCATCCCAGCTAGTCTACTAGTTTTGATGTACAACACAGGTTGTAGCATCAAGTTGCAGAATGGGCCAGATTCACAAGCCCCCTCCAGTTGCTTTCAACTGCCTTGGTAATGGAAAGCAGTCATAAACCCACTTTAGCTGAACATTTAAGCTGGGTCTGTGGTTATTTTGCACTGTCTGAGAAATACAAAGCAGCTGGAGCCTACTAACAAATCTAGCTTTCTATTTATGCATTCTGGTAGTGAGGGATTAATTTTCAGACCATATGCAATTGCTTACTGGTGAGAAAGGATTTTATATTTTCCACATAGATATTATGCAATATAACATTTTAAGAGGGTGTATTAGTACAAGCTGCGAGTGATTCAAATTAGACACATGCAGTGTTATAAAGTCAAACACTTTCCTTTTCTAATTTAAAATTGCTTTCTCATAGAATAAATAATATTTTACCCTTGAAGGGTTTTCTTTCTCTCATTTGTGGAAAGACCAGATGGGTCTCACAGGTCATTCACAGTTATGACAGAAAAAACAACAACAACAACAAAAAAAGCCTTTTCAGAGGTGAGATGTTGTATTCTTTACTGGAAAATAAATTATTTGCTTGGATGAAACCCTTTTGTATTCCAGAGTAATTGCTAATATCTGTGGGGTGTCCTGGAAAATGAGATGCTTTGTATCAAAGAGTTGTAACTTATCCCTGTGCCTAAAATCTAAATAAGTAAATTGGAGCAGACCTTAATGTATCTTGCAGTGAGGACATACAGGGAATACAACTGTAAAATCAGTGGAAAACCTGAAGTGATAACAAGTGGACAAGACCACATTATTTCACAGTGAGACTGAGGTGATTTGGCTATATGGGTTCATGGTGGTGGTGCTGTTAAAAGAAACATGAGGAGAGAGTTTTTCTCTGGACATTAGAAAGAATCTTAAAACTACTTCCTGCTGCTGCAGTAAAAACAGCTGCTATTGGAAAAGTCAGTCAGAGATGGATTATTTTTCTCAGCCTATAAAGATCACTTTTCTTGATTAGTTTTCTAAGTTATTTTACATACATCAGAAGAAAGTATGAGCATAAGTATATGATTAGTCAGGCTACCATAATTCATGAATATTACAGAAAAATAAGTCCATTTAATGGACCTCTGCTGTCATGGACAGTATGTTCACCTATGCAAAACTTATTTTCTTCAGAGAATGAAGGTGTGTAGGATCATTTCCACTAGCATAAGACCTGGGAACAGCTGTAGTGGTACAAGACTGATTTCAAAAGCCTTGGTACAGGCCTATGTAACATGAACTTTTGCAGATCAGAGCTCAGGGCAACAGAAACCCAACATTCAGGATCACATCACACAAACTCTGCATCTACTTCGAAATTACCTGGTTGGTGCCACCGAAATATATACTTCAGCTTGTCTGCTATAAATGAAGCCTACTGGCTCACATGTGTCTGCATTTCAAATAAGTGAATTGACCGAATGAATTCCACACATGGTGGGATTCTCAAGAGATGACATAAGAAAATGCAAGAGAAGTTTAAGACAGAAAATTGCTTCCTCAAAAATGATCAGTGAATAGAAAGAGACATGAGGAAAGACACAGGCTGAGCTTTAAGACTAGCACAGCAAAAATTGCAAAAAGTTTAATGTGACAGATATTGGACAGCTGAGCAAGAATGGAGAAACTACCTTTTGAAGGTAGAAAAGAAAAAATAAAACTCACAAGAATTTTTACCCGACTTTTTGTTAAGTTAAGAAGGCAGGAAAGGCGTCAGTTTAGCTTCAATTATGTATAACAGAGCAATACATATGACTCTAAAGAGACTTAAGTTTGTGTGGTGTTTTGCAGGGATTTTGTCTTTTCTTTCCATTTGGTTCCACATTTTCTAGTGATTAATGCAAGATAAGCTCAGGCTAGTGATGCCAAGAGTGAATTAGTATCTCCTACACTTTAGAAAGTTTATTTAAATTCACAACTATTCTTGCCAGAACCACAAAACTTCCATTTTTTTGCCTGGGAGAACAAACTTCTACCTGGTAATACTGTGGTCAGACACTTCACATCTGTTTACAAAGTGCTCTTTGCACTCAATGCCACTGTACACATATCAAAGTAATCTGAATGTTCACATGACTTATACTTATTTTTTCTTTTTATCTGTTTTTAACCAAAGTAAAATTCATCCTTCCTAAAAGATCTGCAAAAGTATCTTTTAGTCTTTCAAGCCTATAAAATAAATTCTAATTTGGATATAACAATTATGTTGAACTTCACTGGCAGATTTCACCAGTTAGGTGTTCAAAATATTCAACACAACTGGGTAAGACAATCCAATGAAGGTCTGGTAGTCAAGAGACAAGCATGTATCTGTTCCTTTACAGCATATCAAATTTAATGCTTTCAAACATAAACTACCTTGCATATATTATTTGAGAGATTACAGGATAAGGTAAAGATAACTATTAATTTCCTCCAATATGCATTTTTTCCCTTCAAGTCTCTCATCTTTGAAATGTCACTGCTATAAATATACTTTGGTTGCTGCAGTAATACTTTCACCTGCATTTCACTCAACATTTTCGAGAAGAAACTAGCTGTCTATGGATTAGATCCAAAGACCACTGATGCCAGAAAGTCTTCTGTGGGTTTTGCCTCAGGACTTAAATGAATGGAAAAGCTCATGACAGTATCTGTCAAGAGTAATTTGAAAGAAAGATTAATATTTGTAGGCTAGAAGCAACAACAGAGAACCAGTAGTTTGACCTCCTTCTATTGAACCTCATTCAGGCACGTCTGCATCATCTGTAGTTAAAATTATATCACACCTTTGGGAAGCTATCCAACTGTCTTGTACAGTTTGCACAATATGAAGAGTGCAAGACCTCGCTTGATAAATTACTCCAATCATTAATTGCCCTTGCTGTTAACTGCTGAAAAAAAAAAGGTACAAGTTGCACCTTATTTTCTATTTCAATTTGTCTAGCTTCAGTCCTAGAAATTAATCTAGCAAAAAAAGCACTTGGTAAAGAACTTTCTATAGTCAAAAACATACTGTAGGCACTTGTAGAACATGATCGAGTTGCCTTTTAGCTTTGTCTACAATAAGGTAAATGTATTGCAGTGGAAAGAGGATGTCCTTGTTACAGAATGAAGAATGAAAGCATTTTGCACAAATGATTTGTACCAGAACAGCTGAAAGGCTTATCAGGTTATCCTTCCTCTCAAGACAGCACACAAGCTTCTCTGAAACAATCCAGGATCACATGTATTCAAACAAAAGGGAATAGTAACAGCAATTTTTTTTCAAGTGGCTACGTACTACGACGAGTAAAACTTCAGAAACTAAACCTATTGAAATCTTACGTGCTGACTACATTCAAGATGGAAAATATAAACAAAATACCCATGTACACATATATATGTACATGCATACACATACACACACATCTCCATACATATAAAAATTAGAGACAACTATTCACTCTTACTTTACCAGTCCAAAATTACTTCTGATACACTTGTAGTCTGAAAATAAGTTGAATAAAACAATCTAACTGTAAACATTACCTTTATTTTGGTGCTATAAAAAAAAAAGATGCTAATTGCCTTTTTAGCAACAATGGTATCAGCAGCTATAGTGTTATTTTCATGTAATTCTTATGTTTAATTTATATTAATATAAACATATCATAATAAACACAAGTCAAATCTTTATCATCCAAGCCTCTTTGCACATCAAACATTCATTTCTATTAATATTACTAGCCACCATCCTTACTGATAAAAGGAAAAACTCTAGAAGGAAGTGTAAATAATTTATGTAAATGGTCACTGTGTACTAGGAATCCCTTTCAATCGATTATCAATGATGCTTTAAAAATGGACTTTAACCAATGTGTAGGTTTGTTGTACTAGAAAAAAGGATACAAGTTTCCTATGTAAAGTTGCCCGATTTTTCCTGACTAGTTGTATCAGACATTATCTCCAGGCTACAGATAGAGGGATATCTATGTATTGACTACTGTTAGAAAAGACCTTTGAATCAAGAGGAAGCCTCATCAGCCTGTAGTTCTTTATTTAGTTCCTTGTACACAGATGTTAAACATCTTTAACATATCAGATATGAAAATGTGTATCATATCCTTATGTTATTTGACTGTGAATTTAATGGCTAAAATTAATGGAAATGGATTTTCCATGTAAGCAATATATTAAACTGTTGTATGAAATAGAGGCACACTTCATTTATAACTATTCAAGCGATGCACTGCACAGTTATGCTGCTATCATCATGTTCCTTGTAACATAGCTCATTTTCAATTTCCCTAAGTATGGCAAAAGGTAAGGTAAGCAAATTTTAAGATTCTGGTCTTCCTTTGTACTGATTCTATACATCTCTCAGGAATAAACCCTACAAATTGGCTAACCACCTGAATGGAAGAAATTCAGATTCTGAGAAGAACTGGTAGGTTGATTGTCAGTTGTTTGGAAAACAGCCTTTCTTCTTCCTCTTGGGTTACCTAATATACTTTAGTCTACCAACTTCATTAATAACTCTCTTCTTCTTTCCAGAGGTGTGAACTTGGGAGAAACAATATCCCTGTAGTAAGTTACATTTCCACAGAGCATTTACACCCCAAAATTCTCCTGCCTTTGGGTACTGATTCACAGACCAGTTGTTGGTATAGAAACTCAGACATTGTCAACAAAACTTTACTACACTAAGCCGAAAAGATTAGTTTACATTTGGTTTGATACTAACAGACCACCAACAAGAACTTCCACATACCACTGAAATACTATTGTACGTTATGGGGTACATATTCTCTTCAAAAAGTACACTCATAGGTTGAAAAGAATTATTTAGGGAAAAATACCCATTGACTCCAATTACCTTTTGAGATCTAGTCTCTCTCCCTGACAGAAACTCTTTGTCATCATAAGTCTAGAACACAGCATAAAAGGTTATCTGAGAGGAAGCATTAAAATCCTGAACATTTTTCTTGAGCAGCACTTTGAATTCTCAACAGATGTCACTAATGTACCTGATTTACAGTAACATGCACTTTTACATTTTGTCATTCATATTGACTTTCCATTTGACACTCTCTAATGGATAATCAAGGTCAACTAAAGCATAATCAATTAGTCTGCATTAATTGGTGGCCAGAGCTACATTTTTCTTGTGATTTCCAACATGTCCATGTACTGTACATCTTTCAGCTTTCCCCAGGGCCCCCCTCAAGCACACTGCTTTTAGAGTAATTATAATGAGTTAGAATGTCTTTGTTCAATGATAATCCAGGAAATTATTCTCCAAGAGCACCAAACAGAAAGTAAATTTTGCCTTAAAATATTCCATGCTTCTATCAAAAAAAAAAAAATCATTAAATCTTTTAGTGGCATATTGACAGTAATAGTATAAAAGATACCTTGACAATCAGAGTGGCAGGTAGGAAGACAGGCAGAAAATGCTAGAAACAAACAAAAAGAAAATATTTCTGCTGCAGCCTCAGAGGTTCCTCTTCACATACACCTGGGGAGGGTAGACTATCTCTCTAACCGAATCAGGGCATGGATAAGAAAAAGAAATGCTTCTTCCTGCCTTGTAAGAGTGTGCAGAAAAGAAAGCCATTTGCATTTACAAGATACAGGATGGTCTAGAGTCAGAAGAAACATCTATTGAACAAACTTGTTTGCAATTCCTGTTTTGCTTTTCTGTGCCATGCTTCCCTTCCCTACCTACCCTGATTAACCTTCTCCTATCTTATCCCTAGTTATTCCTAGCTTTCCTGTTAACTTCAGAAGCACTGTGAATTTCTCCTTGAGCCTTATGAGAATCACAATTAAACTTCATTCGATATGAGGAAAACCAAGTCCTAATCTGAAGTCTTTACAGAGTCAAGAAAGGCTTCTAGTGCTCTGTCAGAGTCTTCTGACTTTCCAGTGCCTTATTTTTTCCTGGACAGAGTGGGATACAATGCCCTGCTGCCATGTTGTATGTATTCTGATCCTTCTCTCATAAGAAGGATGGATATAATGAGAAACTTCGTTCTATCATGAGGAGGTAGCCTTGTCCTCCAGTATATTGAATGTTGCCCTCATTTGGGGGTTATCTACAGACTTGATGACTAGCCATTTTGTGTCATTGTCCAGATCATTAATGAAAATGCTAAATAGAGTTGTCACCATTGAGTAGTCATTAGGGTATGTGTGAGAGATACCACTAGAAACCAAATGCCAACTGGAGTTTGTCCCACTTATTGTAACTCCTTGAGACCAATGGCTCACACAATTTTCTAGCCACATATTAATCCACTTAAATAGTCCATAATTCATCAATTCGGATGTAATTGTAAAGAACATCAAGAGTTATGCTGAAGTCAAGGTAAACAATATACACTTCTCCCCTTGTCCACACAACAGATCATCTCCACATAAAAAGCAATTGGTGCAGTCAACTACAATATGCCTTTGTTTATAAATTTGTGCTGAATGTTCCCAGTAACCTCGTCCTTTGTGTATCTGGACGTTGCTCCTGTAGGATGCTTTTCTGAATATGAAGGTGAGGTTAACCTACTTTCAGCAATAAGGAACCTCTCCCTTTCCATCACCTTTCAAAAATGATGGCATCACTATAATGGCATCAGCCATCTTCTCAGCACCCTTGAAGTTATCCCACTGGGCTGCAGGCTAGGCTTAGAGACTTGGAAGACATGGGTGTTACATTACTAGAAGAACCCATGGCAGTGACATTAGTAACTCAGCCTTTTCACTGTTGTCACCATTTACTGCCGCATTGACCACTGAGACTGTGGGTTCCTTAGTCTTTCTTTTGCTGTCAGTTTCAGAAATGTCTTCATTCTAATGGTGCTCCCTTTTAACTCAGTAAAGCGGTATCAACATGTGTGGACAGCAGCAACAACTTGGAAATGACCAGCAGTCACCTTCCTAGAAATCTCACTCTACACGCACAGACACAGCATGCTAACTCAAGACCTCTTAAAGAAAAGCATGCAACTAATGGCCTCTGAATGCTTGTCACTCAGAAGTAGTTTAAGACTCTACTTTAAGGGCTTCATACAAGTAGAAGAATTATTTAGGTTGCTGCCACAGACACATACACTGGTGAGAGACTGATGGCAGAAGCTAACGAAAAATTTCCATGAAAAGGAATTTATTTGGTCATTTTGATGCCATGGGTCAGAGCATTTTGATTTTTGCCATCCAAAGCAGCTACATGAAGTGGCTCCTTCCAACCATATACTCCAAATGGCTTCTCACCCTGGTTTTGAGTAGGTTGGAGACCCCAGTGCAGTGTTATCTGTCAGCAATTATGTCTTCAGGTTAAGCCCTTCCACTCCCACCAAGATATTCTACGCTTATGCTATTTGCATTGAAATATGTTTATATACCAGAGCATCTAGTGTTAACATGTTTAAATATGGAATGCAGTAGAAGAAAGGAAATATAGAAGTGACTTTGTTTGAAGCACTGTGTTTTATTTTCTGCTTACTTACCATTGGCATTGCACTCCTAGGCCAACATTACCCTGTGAGGGTAGGGGGTGACAGAATCTTTACAGATCTTTTCCACTCATCCTTTGTCATTTTGGACAAATGCTTCTTTCTTTGCTTCTTAGCTATTTCAAAATAACACCTTCCAACTGAAAGACTGAGGAAGTTAATTAGCATTTATTAAGCTGTCTCCTAAAGCAGACACATAAACAGCCTAATATACGAAGCTTTACTAAACATGCAGTCCCATCTGAGACAGCCATCACCTGAACATATCAAAATTAAGAACAGGTGTTGTATTCACAGAGAGACAATGTGTAAAATCATGAGACATCTCCAAGCCTCACTAAGAACAAGAGAGTCTATGGGGTTGATCTTTCCAGATTGAAAAAAAGAAGGATTATAATTATTTAGATTGATTTGGTCACTATAGCAACAATGAGTGTTCAGGGGTTTCTACTACTCTGAGTCTCTTAGTCCTACACACAATACTGTGGTGGGTTGACCTTGGCTGGATGCCAGCTCCTCAGCAAGCCACTCTATCACTCCTCTACTCAGCAGGGCTGGGAAGACAGAGAAAATAAGATGGAAAAAAACCAAACCCTTGTGGGTCAAGAAAAAGGCAGTTTAATAAACCAGAAGGAAATGCCACACACGGAAACAAGAGAAAGGATTTATTCTCTACTTCCCATCAGCAGGAGGTGCCCAGCCATTTCCTGGGACATGGCACTTCAGTACGTGTAGCAGTTGCTCCAGAAGACAAACATCATAACAATGAATACCATCCCACCACATCATCCCCCACCTCCTCACTCTTTGCTTTTATTGCTGAGCAGATGCCATATGATATGGAACGTCCCTTTGGTGAGTTTGGGTCAGCTGTCCTGACTATGTCCCCTCCCAAGTTCTTGCCTACCCCTAGCCTCCCGGAGAGGGGAGTAACATTAGACTGAGAGACTGATGGTGTGTGAGCACTGCTCAGCAGTGGCCAAAACACTGGTGTGTTACCAACCCTTTCTAGCTACCAATACAAATCACAGCACTATAAGAACTGCAATGGGGAAAATTAACTCACTCTCAGCCAGACTCTATATAGATGCACAATACCCATGTTCATAATCTCTAAGCTAAATAAGAGAAGGTAGGGAACAGATCGGTGAGAATTTCTTTCCAGCTAATACAAAAACCCACAGACAAAAGTCAGCTGAAGGAGAGAAAAAGGCATCAGCAAAAAGAGTGATATACATCCTTCACCTGATAAAAGACATATATCTATAATAGAAAGTGTTACGCATTGTTTTTACACAACAGGAAAACCAGAATGACAGCCCAGTCACACACACAGAGCAACTCTGCCGACAGTTGTTTTCCTCTTGCCTAAGCCTTTTATGGGCCCTTTATTTCCCACATCACATGGTAGGAACAGGTACTTCTCAGTGGTGCCCACCCTCCCTCTGCA
The DNA here is from genome assembly GCA_027560015.1 of Chloroceryle amazona. Taxonomy (NCBI): domain Eukaryota; kingdom Metazoa; phylum Chordata; class Aves; order Coraciiformes; family Cerylidae; genus Chloroceryle; species Chloroceryle amazona. Next base: position 40,461 of record JANHFX010028770.1, read on the forward strand.
CACAGCCTGCTGCTCCACTGCAAAAAACTTCAAACAGAAGACTTCAAATACCACTCTATACCAGAAGGAAAAGTTACTGCATGAAAAGTTACAGCCAAAGTGTTGAGAAAGGCAAGTTTTGTCATAGCAGGGCAGGGAGAAAGCAATGACAACATATCTGGCCCCAGGCTGTGACTATCCAGGATCTTTCTGCTCTCACTAAGGCTTAGGAGAAAGCTTTTAAACCTTTCATAGACTAAACCACGGTTACGTTTTTCTTCACAGTTCAGGTACCTGTCTAGCTGCAGTGATTCTCCCTAGCATCAGCAAGGAAGGGAAATGGAACAGGAACTACAGGGCTTGCTTGAGAGTTCACTCAGTATTAATGTTCAGAGTCACTTTGACAGAAAGGTGCTGTATGAATCTGCTCTACCAAAAAAATCATCTTCAGACAATTTTGGAAGTGTTTGCACTGAAAATAATGCCTACTTTCCCAGTTTACCAGATAAACCTAGAAACATTTACATAGGTCTGTGGCACATTCAATACCTGCCTATATACTTACCACTTTTAAGCCTGCTATCTGCTAGTGAACAACAGTGTTAAAGTTTACATTGCTCTGTTGTGCAATTTAGAGCTGAGAGCACTTAGGCAAAGCTTCCTCCAGGTCCATTTCCACAGAAAAATGGAACAAGTAGAAAAAGTAGCTACCTTCCTTTACAGCATTCAGTAAAATCATTACACAAGAGCTATTATTCAAGTTGAAGTATGGAACCTTCACTTAAAAAGAAACAGACGATGAAAAGAAAGAATTCCATGACAAACAGAATTATATTTACTTAATATGCCAAGAAGGTAAGAAAGTGCTATGCTTGATTTTTACAAAAGTTACTGCTGTTACGAAACACTAAAACATCAAACATAGTTGCATTACAAATCAAAACTGCTTCAATAAATTCACTGCTGATTACCTTAGGGACAAACTAGAACTGCTGCTTAATGGTTCTTTTTTAAGAAATTGGTCAAGGAAATACAGTTGGTGTGCATGCTAGCTGTGTTAAGGCTCCTGAAAACAATAAAAAGAAGCAGCCATATAATGAGGTGTTCAACACTGCAAGCTGAAAGTTTCAGGCATCTTAGACCTGAAAAATAAAGCTACATTTAATAAAATCAGCTCATTTGTGGCATCAGGTCACACTATGTAGAAGACTTTTACAACGAAGTTCAAAAGAATAAATTAAAATTTGCTGCATTTCCATAGAGCTAGGTAACCGTATGAATACTGGATGAGAACTCCTTATTTTAATGGAGGCTGACTGAAGAAATCATAACCTCTAAGGAGCTACTTGCCTATATCTTGGATCAAACAAATCATTTTGTACTCCATCTGCCAGATATTTGATTAAAATGATATTTAAAACTTCCTGTAAGCTATATTTCCTATGATAACAAGCTAAAAGGAAAACCACTGAAGAAGAAAAATCTTGAGGCATATGCATCTGCATTTTTTAAATACAGAGATCTTGCTGCATTCAGCTTCAAAATGGATCACATCATGAACAGTTTGTTGATATATATGTAATTTCTCCAGCTAAGAGTTATGAACCACTTTTTGGGCTCTCCTGAAGTCTGTGAAGTTTTGTTTTAAAATGTTAGACCTGTCAACCCAAAAAGTATTTGATTTGTGAGCAGAGCAGAAATGCCAAGGAAAAGGAGAAGGATTCCTAAAGAAATCAAGGTGATTAATTTCTTTACTCAAAAGTGGAAGGCTTAATTCAACAACAAAACAACACTGAGATTGTAGTTGCTTTCACGTCCTTTTACATTATTAGTTTTCCCAATGCTTGTGCACTGGTGCAAAAAAAGGTGAAACTCATTCCATGGCGGG